>JAQQZX010000033.1:3537527-3549113 GCA_030068355.1 Notoglanidium maculatum | reverse complement strand
TTCTTATAGATTTTTGGGTGCTGATCATGAATATCACATCAAAATTTACCCATCATGTACCGTTTCAGAGAAATCTTTAGTTTTGTCATGATTTTTTCGTACCCGTAAGTGACTTATCAACAACAGTTTGTGCAGCCTGGGCATGTCCAGCATGGAATCGGGCCAGGTTGGGAGCTGTTCTGTGGAAGTTGACATCCTGGGCATGCCTGGGCAGGTCTGAATGAGCTTGACACTGTCTCAGCATCCTATAAAGGTGGCTTGCATACACCGATCCTGCTCATTTGGTTAATATAGATAGTCAGTGTTTATGTATAGTATCAGTATAGTAAAGTATAGTATCTGTAGCAGTATAACAGTAAGCTAGCTTGATGCTATAGACGTATAGGGCAATATGTCTCGTGCTGAAGAGTCGTACTATTCTCGACAGAACTGGCCACTCTGTCAAAAGTTAGTTCCAGCACAGAAAAATGTGGCACTTGAATCGCTTATCGACCCAGCAAAGATATTTTTGCCTCCTCTTCACATAAAACTGAGACTCATGAATTTCCTGAAAGCATGGAATAAGGAAGGCGAAGGTTTTCGTTAAGACAGATGTTCCCATGAATAACTGACGCCAAGATCAAAGAGGGCATTTTTGTTGGCTAAATATGTTATTGTCAGTAAACATATACTGTAAATTATTATTTTTTATTTCTCAGAGTTCCTACATGATGCAGTAAAACCAAAACTATATTTGTGCATACCCAGTAGGTACCGGTCACAATCAGCAAAAACTTTTCAGAAAGCAAGACTTTAAAAAATAAAAAATGTTGTGCAGTGTAATCTGTGTTTTATGTATGTGAAGCTATTGAAAATTAGGTACAGGTGTAGAGTGAAGTTTATGGACATTTTTTATTTGAATCAAGTAACACCAATAACCCACTCTGAAAGTCAAATAGGATGTTTCTATAAAAAAATTTTGAACAAAGGTTCAAAAAACTTTGCCTATTCTGCATGAGTTCTTTGAGTGCATTTCAGCTTTTACCCATACCAGTTTTTGAACCACTTTTAAATTATTTTCCATCTCAAGAAATGTTATACTGTTGTGATTATTAAATGGATAGGGATGTAAAACTGCATCAAATTGTTTTCAATATCCATGTGTGTGTCCTGTGCATGTATGTTTGGTATAGCACATCATTATGCTGATCTGTAATTGGAATTTTGATGATGGCCTAATTGCTTAAAAACATGCTCACCTATACATTTTCCATTTGAATCATTTAGCCCTGCCCACTCCAATTTACAATAGGATTTTCATCAGATTCATAAATTCATATTAATATTCATTTTTTGACACACACACATTCATAAAAATATTCATATAAAATAGAAAATGCTACAAAAAAAAAACAGTACAAAATACTAAAGTGTGTGAACCTAAATGGCCATCAAAAACATGTTGAAATTTGTAGTGGAGGTTGGCTGCCAAATGCCAGTCAACCTATCTAGGGTGGAGGAGATTTACTTAAACAGCTATACTTCATGAATGCCTGTACAGAATTACACAAAACTTGAAATGCATGTATGGAAAAGAATTCTGAGGTGATATGCAAATTTTGGAGCATAACCATTGAAAAGAGGCAGAGTTAAGTTGAAATAGCTATTCTCAGAAACTGAAACACCGATTATACTGAAATTTGGTTTGCTTAATCAATGTTCTAATCTGTAACTGCATTTCACACATCTAGTATTGAGCTTTCTCACAAAGCTTCACCAGTATACTGAGGTATGGTTTCCTTATTGTTCTATGTATATTGGCAAGGACTAGCCACTGGGGGCAATATTTGCTAAGACCCTGCAGGTCTGAATGAAAGGCTTGTAACCCTTTTGGAATTGTTAAGCTTTCACTTCTTTACAATAATAATAATAATAATTATTATTATTATTATTATTATTATTATTATTATTATCATTATTATTAGGGGGCCATGCATGTAGTGCTTGGAACCCTATTGTTTTCATTTTCAATACTAGTACTCCCACTATTCAGGCAAGAGAGATGAGAAGGTGGCACTCTAGAAAATAGTTTATGTTTTGGTTCACATCTCTAATACTCTAAGTCCTATAATGAAATTTTGCTCCTTATTCCTTGGGTCCTCCTGAACGCAATGGTCTCAAGAACTATTTAGCTCTGCCCACTTGGTCTTTGCTAATCTGCATGATATTTAAAACCTACATTTGACAATTTGTCAAACTAATTCAACATGGTTCCAAGAGTATTCCACAACACCTTGTGACGTCGGAGGCTCTACAGCCCCGCCGTGCCAGATCATGTTCGTGGTGCCAAGCGCCCACACCACCTCCCTCGCTTCCCAAGCACTATGCCATCAGAGCAGGAGAACACCAGAGACCGCCCTAGAGGGGGCTGGTCTGTGGAAAATAAGCATGGCTGGAGGCCATTTACCATCTACCCTTAAGCAGAAGCCAGGGAAGTATAAGGGGAAGGCAGCGCATCGAGGGAGTGAGTAAGGAGAACTTTCTGACACTTTGTCTGCTTCAGTCTCCTCCTAGACTCCTAAAACGGGGAAGCAGTATGCAAGTTTGAATGACATGGCCAAGAGCAGCCTCACCTCGCCTCACTCCTGCTGTGCTTCTCTCTTTGGATGCTATACCCCAGACTGCCAAGAGCTTTCATTCGTCACTCTCTGGCAGAGTCGCACTTCTTCCTGCTTCACTATCTTCAACTCTCCCTTCCCTGTCCTTCATTCCTGCACCAGTCACTTAAATAAAGTTGATTGTGGTTCACCGATTCTTTGTGTCCCAGGTCTCCCTGCTGTACAATGCTACAGCTCACAAACTCTAGTGCCACAAACAGGCCAAAATTGGACAAATTTCTGACCATAGCTCTAGAACTATGCAGTATAGGTTTATCATTTACATTCCATATGATTCCTTAGAAACGCCCCCCCCCCTTTTTCAAACAAGAGTTTGACTTAATAAATGAAATAATGGCATTTTAATTTGAATTAAATTATTGCATAACTTGATGTATAACTTACTGAGGATAATAATTTACTGGTACTAATTCAATGATATTGCAATGTGTGTGTCAGGACTCACCTGGATCGCAGGGTCCAGCAGAAGCTAGAGACACAAGACGCTGTTGTGTGCAGGCTGCTTGCCTCAGGTAGCACTCATTCTGATAGGTGTCCCCATTAGATCCACACACAGGGATATATTTTTCATGACACTGTTGCAAAAGTCAGACACCAGGTTTTAAGTATATTCTCAAAGGAGTGCTTTAAGCTGCATGGATACTTTATGCATTCTGGGGCTTTGTTCTGTGAAACTCTTTTTGGGAAGTATTTTAGTGTGAATGTGCAGTTTCATAATAAATGTAACTGTTTATCCTAAATGTATTGCTTATATATATTCTTTAATTTTAAATATGAAATACTTTAAAGTTAAATTATCAATAACTATATATACGTTACATAAAATGTGAATTGCATGAAAAAAAATTACCTGGAACTGGCATACACATTTAATGTCAGCACCATTGTCTCTGCAGATTCCACCATAGCGACATGTGGATTTGTCACACACTCGCAAATCACTCTTCTTCTCAGACAAATCTGGGATAAAAAACAGCAAAGCATGAAAACACACACACACACAATGTATATCAGTAACTTGTTAGTAACCTAATGAGAGATGTGTTCATGTATTCTTGATCAGGGGCCCAAGCTCAGGTCCAGTAGGGCAAAATTGTTTTTCTCTTTTTCAGAACACAATTCTAATAGAATTCTAGAATATTTTATCCACTTATAAAGGCCTCCATGTTTGGTCATGTGGAATGCAACACTAATATTGTAACCTTGAAAACTGAAACCTCTGTTCATCAGTACAATAACTATACTGTATTGCCAAAAGTTTGGGACAACTGATCACATTAATATGTGCTTTTTGAACACATCATTCCAGATTTAGTCCCTCCTTTATGGTTACTCTTCTTGAAAGTCTTTCCTTTTCATTTTGGAGCATGACTGGGGATTTGCACATTCAGCCACAAGAATATTAGTCGTCACTGAGGCAAGACGAGGAGACCTAGGATGCAGTTGGCGTTCCAATTCCTCACAAAGGTGTTCAATGGGGTTGATGTCAAGGCCCCAATTGAGTTCTTCCAGTCCAATCTTGGCAAACCAGGTCTTTATGGACCTTGTTTTTTGTCAATAATGGTATTTTTATTCTAGAACCTAACAGCCACTCAATTCTTAAATAAAGATTAACTATCAAGTATCACATCGTCCAATCCTTACTGTCATGTTCTCAGATAAATAACCAGCAGTGGGACAGCAAATTTATTAGAAAATATTTGTATCACGTACAGAAAGAGAGGTGATCAAGTTCGAGTTGTAAACTTTTATTTATCAATATTAAAATCTTAACATAGTAATTGCCTATTTTTGTTAGATGAAAGAAGAAGTAATAATCTGTGAAACCTATCATAGTAAGTGAATAAAATTTTTCTTCTTTGTTTTTGTCCTAAGGGTATGCACACATTTGTACCTAACCTTAACATTTGTAAAAACCTTAACAAACATTCTAATTTCACTTACTTCTGACTTTTAAATACTGGAGAACTTCAGGGACACTTTTTAAACTTCAAGTATAATTTAAAGTTATGGTCAGAAGCTTATATACAGTCATCAGGGACATGAATGTCACGGCAATACTGGTTGTTCAATGAGTTCTTTGAAGTGTTCTTTTTCTGTGAATGATTGTAAACATGCAAAAAAGAATTTGGTCCACAAGTTTTAATTTATTTTGTGTTTTTTTAAATAATAATTTCTCAAAGTTATGGATACACCCACTTAGATTGTTAATTCGGTGGAGGTGAAAGTTCCAAAATGGCTTTTGACTTGCCAAGGTTTCTTAAATTCCATGATAGACTACAGGTGGTAGCTTCTCTGTGCCAACATAGAAAATATAGGCAAGTTGTTCTCAAAGAGGCTAAGCATGTATGGTCCCACCTGCAGGGATTTTGTGCTGATGGAGATATGACAAAAAGCATCGTGCTGGTCCACCAACATGAACCAGTTGGAATGTCTGTGGCTATTCGGCCCCGCTATTTGGCATGTACCAGGCGCTCAGCCCTTCTGAGTGGACGCCACATCGAGACCCTGCCAAGACAAAAACACCCTCCTCAACAGTGCAGAGCGGGTAGGGCGAGAGACCAGAGTGTGCTCACGGAGGTGGGGTTGAGAAACCTGGCACAAATGGAGGATCATATTCACTATCCTCCAGCAGAAGTCAGCAAAGGTTGGGCGAGTAAGGCAGTTGGAGAAGCTGACGTGTGTGTTTGTTCTCTCTATCTCCCTCCCACCCCCATAGTCACCCCTGCTGGCTAGAGGGCTGTGAACCAGCGCTTCTCACACGTGTTTGCTGGACTTTTAAAAATAAACACTGGTCCTTGGCTGGTAGAGGCTGTCTCTGGCGTTATCCCTTGCTCATCCCTGGTTCCTCGCTTACACAGTCTATTGCTTACATCTTGAACTACCTCTGACAAGTAAAAGGGGGACAAGTAAAAGGTGGAAACAGTCTTAACTTTTGAAAGTGATGCATAAACTTTTTTAAAGCGATGCATTTGACTGTGTGGGTTTTCTGTTTGAATGATTCTTGTACTCTCCTATCCAAAGGTTTGGGGCAGGCTTAAAGAGCAACTAGCAAGCATGGCAGATTTTACATGGTTGATTTGCTTGTCCTGGCAGAGATGATGGTGTTAACCACACTTGATGCAACCACACAGGTGTTAACCACACAGGACAGGCAGAGCGATAAGCCAGAGAACGCCCATGGGGGGAGGGGCTGTGAAATCTGGCACAGCTGGAGGATGATAAGCATCTACTCTCCAGCAGAAGTCGGCAAGCCATAAAAGGGAGGTGGCGGAGTAAGGCAGTTGAGAAAATGTGATGTGCTTGTCTTTGTGTCTCTTCTCTGCCTTCTCAGATTCCCCATGAGAGCTTGCTGGCTAGAGTACAATAACCCTGGAACTACATGCCGGAGATAACTGCCGCTGATCAATGACTGTCCTCGTTGTGCACCGCTGCCTCCCAAGCGTCAGCTCCAACCGCCCTGTGACTCTGGATCGCAGTGGGAGCTAATCCTGCACCAAGATTCCCCTGCCAGGGCTCCACCTTTCTTCCTTAGAAATTTTGGACAGGATCAATCATTGGTCCTGGTCCATTGGTGAGGGAAAACGTTCCCCATATAAATAGTGTCTCAGGAAATCAGACATGTTTCCCTTCCCCATAGCTGTGCCTAATTGCCTCTGGAAGCAACATTGGCACAACAACTTTTAATTGGGACCTTCATGAAATAGGTTTCCATGGTCGAGCAGCTGCACAAGATCACTATGTATAATGTCAAGCATTGGCAATAACAATGTCAGCCCTTACGTCCAGTGAAGGGTATTGTTAATGCTACAGCATACAAACACATTTTAGACAATTGCCCCCAACTTTGTGCATATGGAACCAGTCATGATGGAACAGGAATGGGGCTTCCCCAGACTGTTACTACAAAGTGAGGTCCATGTGGTTTGACAAGTTTTAATGTGGAGAAGGTCCAGTGAATGGAATAGAGCCCTGACCTCACTCCCACCGACACCTTTGGGATGAATTGGAATATTGACTTCAAGCCTTCTCATCCAATATTAGTGCCTGACCTAAGAAATGCTCTTTAGATTGAATGGGCACAAATTCCAACAGGCATACTTCAAAATCCAACCAGAGCTCCAGGATTTTGCATGTACATTCTCACAGTTGTTTTATTAAGTAACATCTTTTCCTCATGATTTATTAGATTTTTCTATTTTTATTGTTTCATAGTTTCTTTATACTGATACAATAGCTTGTCACACAGTCAAATTTTAACATTTGCAAAAACATTTTTAATATAAAATAATTTAAAAGGTTTAAACTATACATGCATGTAAAACAGATCCATGTTTATAATGTACATCATTAAAATTATATTACATTCATAAATATGTAATTTATATAAAAAATTCACAGAGCTTTTTATCACTCGTGTTATCAAGACTCTCATTTTACATTTTAACATAGTAGTAGTTGCTGAACTGCTTCCTTGGGTCAAGGGTCATCATAGCAGGAGCTATTCAGGACACTAGAACATGGGTCCACACTTGCTTATTTTCTTTAAGAAAATAATTTATTTTATCATGCAACTTCCAAATGTCACTGGTGTTATGAGGTGTAAGGGATGGGTAATTGAAATTTTGCTAAACTAATGCCACAAATCTAAAAATATAACTGAATTGTAAAAGTTGCACATGTTAGCCTTTAGCACATGTGGCTAGCATTTTACCAAATCCATCCTCCATTTTAATCTACAGGTCACTGGTGTTACACTCACTGGCATTATACCTTTTTCATAACACTTAAAAAGGCCCATTCATATAGAAAATATATGTTTTTAAATATTTTAATTCTGTTAAGGCAGATTGTTGGTTTTTTTTTAAATAATTTTTACTATTGTTTCCAGACATGGCCAGTCAGAGTGCAGCTGAGAGACACAGACGATATAGGCAGCATAGAGACTCAGACCCAGAATGGAGAGCTGCTTATCTGGCCAAAAAGAAAGAGAAATACGAGAGAGACTAATCTAGAAAAATTTATAAAGAAAAAAGAAAACTAATAGGGGATCTCTCAGAGACAGGGAAATGACAGGAAAGAAAAAGATGGCGACATACAGTGCAGCTGAGGGTAGCCCAGGTCCCTTTGTCTCAATCACCTCCTCCCCCAAATGCTTCAGCAGTTGAACATAACTCAAGGTCAGTTGTGGAAATGTAGAGTATGTATTATCAGATGCAATCTGTGTATTTAGTTGTACTGTAAATACCATACCAGCTACAGCACATGGTACACAGTATTAATTCTATTTACACTTAAATAGACAGTGGCAACAAGGATGGCGAACAGCTGCAAAGCAAAAGTGCAAGTGCTATCAAAGTATAAAGCAATTCGAATCAGAACTGAAGACCAAAATTTCGACTTGCCAAAATCTGCAGACACAGACGTGAAAATGTAAACAATGAAAAGAAGAAAAAAGCAACAGTTCAAAGCAAAGAGCAGAAGGACTACTTAGGGGCTCGTCTGTCCTTTCTCCAGTTAAGAAAACCTTATCTTTTCATTTTGCCCTTTTGAACAGTCTCAATACAAAGGCAGAATGCGAAAAGTTGCTTTATGCACGGTATTTTACTTCCAATTTGTTAAAGAAATATTGGATGCAATCTGTGTGTGAGAAGAATCTAGGGTTCTTCTATAAGAGATGTAGAAATGAACCGAACGAATGAACCAAACATGCCAGGGCTAGAAATTCTGCTTCTCAGGCAAAGAAGAGATCTGTGAAGTTTTTCCTACGTGGTGATGTCAGCAGAATAACAACTGGGGAAAAAACCACAATTACATTAAGGAAGGTTAAAAAGCAGAGATGGCTACTTTGTGACACCCTTTTAAATCTACAAAAGAGATTTTTGGGAGAAAGTTCTGATGTTGTGTCCTATCCCTTCTTTTGAAGGCAAAGATGCTTTTGGGTCATGTCTCCAACTAAAGCTGTCAGGGACTTACTACTATAAAACTATGAAAGTATAAAACTCACAGTCAGTATAAAACTCGTGAAAAACTCCAGTATATCTCAGAAAGTCTTTACAATCATGGCCTGTTACAAACAAAAAATCTGGATGAGATGGCAGATGCCACAGTATGTGATACAAAGAACAAAACATGTGCATATTCTGAATGCCCAGAGTGCCATGTGAAAACTTTTCAAATGATCAAACCTTTTTCAAATTATATTTCTGTAACACAGTGGGTTCTGGGAAAGAGTGGGGTTGCTGGTGATGCTGGCAAAATGAGAGTTACTGTCAAAAAGGTGGTAGTCACCACAGAAGAGGAGCTGGCATGACAGTTCCATGACCAATATAGATGGCATCTACTCAATATCTTATAGCAATACAGGGTCTATCGGCAGATAAGAGAGAACTTGCAAGAAACCGATGCTTTAATCCATGTTGATTTTAGTGAAAATTACAATTGCAAATATTCACAGGAGATGCAGTCTGTGCACTTTGGTGGATCCCACCAGCAAGCAACAATTCACACTGGGTCCTCTATGTAAAAGCAGAGAAGTCTATAATCCCTTTCTGCTCCATCTCTCCCAGCTGCCATCATGGTCCTCCAGCTATCTCGGCTCATCCTTCACTTGTTCTAAGGAGACTGAAGACAAAGTGGTGGCTGAGCAGATCATTCCTGCCAAGGTAACTGACTGCAGAAATATAAATCTGGCAGAGTCGCGAGAAACCAATGAATTCACATGATGAACTTGCAGTGTTGTCGTTAGACTTCAGTTAATATATACAGTATATAATAATATATAATATATAATAACTGATATTCATTCAAAAGGGTTAAACCATGTAAAACTATTTTAATATTTATTTACTATTTTAACTATTTAGAGAGAAAATGCTCAGACAAACTGTTATAAAAAACCAGACTTAGTCCAGCTCTCCCACTCGCTCTCTCTGACAAACACACAAACAAATCAAGAGTACGCAGTTCCTTAAACTATGCTTACTCTGCAGAGCAATAATTCAACATAAATTTTAACAGGAAAGTTGATAGCTGTGTCATTTTAACCATCTTCATTTGCTCCTTTTCTCGCTCACCTCTATGTTGCCGCTCTCCCTGCCTTCCTGGCATCATGGTCTCTCCCTGCCTCTCTCTCTTTACTCTGAACACATCCCAGAGCAAACATGAAAGAAATATGATTGGTTAACTTGTGACTAAAAAGAATGTTGATACACATATGGAGGCCAGCAGGAGTCTGTACATTAGAATTAGACTGTTGTGATGCCATTATTTGGTCTTAACCATTAATATTTCATCCTTTTCTCACTCACCCCCATCATCTCTGCCTGGTCTGAACCCTTATGCTCGCTCTCACGTTTTCTCTGTTTAATCTGAAAAAATACTATCAGTAAACAAGTGGTGTTTCTTGCCTAGATGTTCAGGAATGGATTACTAACCATTTCTGATTTTAATAGCAATTGCAATAGCAACTCACTTTTCCTGAAATGAAATTAAACAAAACGAAATGAAAGCTGCTACTGTCTACATAAATTAGAGATGCAGTGCAACTGTTAGGATTCTCTAGAACTGCTAGGATTTTGCCCATGTCTGCCTCCCCTGACTTGCCTGCCAGGCTTGCACTCGAGGATATCCCAAGAAAAGGCACACAGACGTTGTCTAGTCTTAACAAGATCTAAATTTAATGCTGTACTCACAGGATATATACATGGGGGAAAAAAAACAGGGCCCGTCTAAATTTCTTACCAGTGAAATGCAGAGAGAGAAATATTGTCTGAAAATAAAGAGGGGGTAGCAGTTTCCTTGAACCTGCTGCATCCAAACATGTCTGTAAGCAAGGTTAGACCAGATGTTTGTGACAGATAAAATGCAGAGGTTACCAAGGTGTGTTAAAGTTAATGGAAAAGTGCAAAATGTGCTAGACAACATATTCAAAAAGTCTGAAATATAGTCAGAATTTCCAAGGAATAAAGTTGCATTTAAGCAAACTTTTTTTTTTTTAATGTGGCAGAAAACAGTTCCATACAAAATAGTCTTAAAGTTGTTGCTAAACTCACAGGTGCGCTGCAATCTTTAAAAGTGAACATAATTGACTCTAAAGTGGACTCTTTGTCTGGTAGCCTCCAATCAGAAATTGTGACTACTAGACAGGGACTTAAAAACATGCTGTCTCAGTTAGTGGCGGTTCTAGTTTATATGGCACCCTGGATGAACCTCACTTAACCTCTACCAACATAAACTGTGTAGCTATCCACCCCAAGCACCAAAAAAATTTACCTTTCTCTGCTAACTAATTTTTATTGACATTTAGGACAACATAAATAAACCTTTATGAAAGTTAACAAAATCAATCATGTGCTAGAGATTTCCTGCAGGCTACACAAAATATGATGAAACTGTGTGAAATTACATCCAATTTTATGTAAGTTAGTTGGACAAAAAATGCAAAAAAGCAACATAGGGTAACAACCATGTTATTTAATTACATATTATACTCAAAAAAGAGGTGATGTAGCTGCATAGCTTTATCTTTTGTATGCTTCTCCTCTTCTTTTCTCTTTTTCCTAAACTGGGCACCTGACAACTTAGACCATTTCTTATCCATTTGTGTTGACTAGTCACACTCATCAATAATCAAGCATCAATACAAGTTTGGATTTTTGCCCAAGAATTGCTGTTTGCTAATCACCGGACTTTATGCCAGATTCGTGACCACACTTTCTGAATCCTGATTTGGATTTGACTGCCAGTTTTCCTATTGCATGTGTTTTGAGGTATACGCACACATACAGTGCATCCTGAAAGTATTCACAGCGCATCACTTTTTCCACATTTTGTTATGTTACAGCCTTATCCCAAAATGGATTAAATTCATTTTTTTTCCTCAGAATTCTACACACAACACCCCATAATGACAACGTGAAAAAAGTTT
>JAQQZX010000033.1:3515936-3537427 GCA_030068355.1 Notoglanidium maculatum | reverse complement strand
AGAAGTAAGTTTTCCAACTACTTAGTAACTCTGGATGGCCTTTCTGTTTCACCATGTGCCAAAGTAAAAGACCTTGGGGTAATTATTGACTCCAATCTGTCATTTGAAGCTCAAGTAAATGATATCACTAGGAAAGCCTTCTTTCATCTCAGAAATATTTCTAAGATTAGAAATATGTCCACTGCATGAAGCAGAAAAACTAGTTCATACTTTTGTTAGATTAGATTATTGTAATGCCTTACTGTCTGGATGTTCCAGTAGGGGCATGAACAAGCTCCAGTTAGTCCAGAATGCAGCAGCAAGGGTCCTTACTAGAACAAGAAGATATGAGCACATCACCCCTATATTAGCTACACTGTATTGGCTCCCAATCAAATTTTGCCCAGATTATAAAATACTACTGTTGACCTATTAGGACCTGTTGAGGATGGCACCATATGAACTGCCTCAACATACACCTAGAACTGTGAAGACGATGCTGGACTGCTCTTGACATGAGCGGTTCTGCTACAACTGCAGAGGCCTCAGATCATCATGAAGGGGGAAACCATAGGGATATATGTGTGTATATATATATATATATATATATATATACAGTATATATATATAGATAGAGATAGATAGATAAATTTATAGATTCATAAATTTATATTCAGAATCTATATACTTTTGTGAAGCTGCTTTGTGACAAGGTCTGTTGTTAAAAGTGCTATATAAATAAAAATTTAATTAACTATAAAGCACTGAATGGTCTCACACCTCAATATCTGAGCGGACTTCTGGTCCCACACCTACTTAAATCAAAACGTGCAGGCTATTTGTTAGTACCTGGAATAGTGAAGGTCACAGCAAGGGGCAGATCTTTCTCTTACAAAGCCCCAACTGTTTAGAGTTAAATAGTCTGTTTAAATGTAGGCTGAAAACATATTTGCTTAGCCAAGCCTTTTGTTAATAGCCTTCTAAACGAGCAGATCTGGAGGGTTCTCAGGCATAGAAAGTTTTGCTAAACTGGAATGTTTGGATTCTGTTGCCCCCCCACTCTCACGCGTTCACTCATGTTTGTCGATGGTGGAGCAGCTGGCCGCTTTATGTTCCAGGGCGCCCTCATGTCTGTTACCTTCTGGCTCTCCCTTTTAGTTATGCTGTCTTAGCTAGCCTTGCACACAATATATTCTGTTCCTTAACTGCTGGATGACAATGGGCATTCCTAACAACAAAACTAGACCGTCCAACCGTCCGTGTTATGGAAGGAGCATTACGGGTTGTGACTCCCAAACTTGGACAGTGGCTCCAACAGATCCCAGGTGCAACAACTGCTGTTTCTGGACCTAAGCTAAGGAAAACATACACACATACCACCCCCAAAATAGGGGAAACCAAGCTGAAACCAATCTTCCAAAACCAATCTTCAAAGACCATTTTCTAGCGTAGAAACACATTTCTTGTGTAGACAAACCAAGTTTTAATGTCAAACAACAGATCTTTACAAAATTTACAAGAATTTACAAATGCAAAGTGAGCACCATTAATGAGCTGGGACACGAAATCAACAGCACACAGATTTTCCACATGAATATAGACAAAAGTATAGACTGTGCAAATAAAAAAAAATAAAAAAAAAGACAGGTAATGCTGTACAGATTTTAATTTTATGGCTGGATCTGACGACAAATGGAGCCGATCTGTGTAATGCAACTGGTGATGGCTGGGGGGACAGGCTGTGTGATTTCTCCCCGCCATGATGCCAAAGCCTCCAAGGCTTCTTTGGGGTTGCTGGGTGCCAGCTCATAAATGGTGTAGATTGCCGAAAGCTGCACCTCCCATGGCACACCTGCAAACAAAATACATACACTCATGACTGGCCAAAGCACTTTCTTGTTAGGGAGAGAAATAAAACTGGCAGAAGGTCAGGAGTTATAAAGAACTAATTTATTGGATGCTTTAGTAATACCTTCAGAGATCCCATGTTTTCCAAACAGGTTTATGGCTTTTGCAACATTTTGGACTGACATGCACAGTTTCTCCTTAAGGCCTAGCTGGCCAAGTCGTCCTGATAAAGATGGAAAAAAAGACCAAGAGTAAAACACTTCGAATAATCCAAAAGAAACCGGAGATATTGGCCCAAAACCAGACTTAAAAGAAACATACCAATCAGCCTCAAAACTGCTGCTACACAAATGTCTCGGACTGGTGTTTGTTGAGGTCTTGGTTGTGTCACCCAGGCATTCATGACTGGCCAAAGCTCTTTTCTGGTAAATAAAACATAAGGAAAAAAAGAATATGTCTAAGTAAGGGCGGTAGCTCAGCAATTATGGTTCTATGACAGTGAGTGGAAGGTTGTGATTTTATGCAACATCAATGTGGCAATTTAAACAGTCACCAGACTACTGACCCTTAATGTAAGTATGGTATAAACAATGAATGATGGACTGGTATGATGCGACCTGATACAAAGCGACTGTTACCACCCTGAAGTTTATTTTCCAATGACAGTATGTTCTGAAGCTCCTTTTATATCAAAGAAATGTACACATTGTCCTTTATTTGCTACTTTTAATTTGTTTATATATTTAGCTGAGGAATATCCATGAAACCTCCCATTATAACAGCTATAAACAGTTGTGCCAAGGAATCTATTCTCTTTTCCTCGCAGTTGAAGTTTATAAGACCAAAAATGGATCAAAGACCCAAAAAACCTAAGGATGCGTTCTGGGAGTTGTACAAGGCTGTTAGCGATCTACAGAATGTTCACCCGGATGGACTGTTTATTGTCGCTGGAGATTTCAACCATGCAAATCTCAAGTCAGTGCTCCCGAAATTCCACCAGTATGTGGACTTTGCTACGAGAGGATCGCTGGATCTTGTTTACACAAACATCCCCGGCGGGTACCGCGCGGAGCCCCGCCCCCACCTTAGCTACTCAGACCACATCACTGTTATGCTAATGCCAGCATACAGGCCGCTCGTTAGATGCATTAGGCCTGATTAGGACTCATTCACTGAGTGACTCGATTTAGTCGATTACAAATAATCCTTGATGCAAATTTGGATTGAAGCTTCGTTTAATCCATGCATCTACAAACGGCTCTCTGTGTTTCGCATTGATGATGATTACTGTCACACACAATACTCACACTGTGGACATATGAGCGGAAGATATGATTTGATGGCGTGGACTGTGAAATGGAGAAAAGTGATAATAGCAAGGTGCAAGGGGAAGAGACAGGACAGAGAAAACGGCAGAAAGTGTCCAAAGTTTGGGATCATTTCAGGTTAAATAAATACAGTAATTATGTATAGTGTGTCCATTGCAAAACCGAACTAGTGTGCCTCAATGTTAACATTAGTAATTAATGTAAATCAATGATTTGCTAGTTTACATGAATGCTATGGTTATATGTAATGACTAGTTTAAAAAGTAAATCAGTATGGTGACTAGTCATGCATTTTGCCAAATAACCATAGAAAATAAAATCTTGCAGTACATTTTTAAAAGTCTGAGCTTCATTCATGTGATTATTATGAAAGTTACACACACTCAGGTATGGGTTTTGGTAGTTTGTTCTAAATGTTAACAACTTCTGAATCAGTAAAAACCCAAATCCCATTAAGCTCTGACCAGCTTAGTTATGTTATCGCTAGTTATGTCATGCTCAGTTCTTTTATTAGTGCGATACAACACATAAAACACAGTGTGACCTTTGGATTTTTAAACTGAAAATCAGAACCAGGGATTTCCCCCCAAAATCTACAAATTATCACACAATATAACTTAACAACTGCAGTTTCAGGACTAGTTTCCCTTCAATATTAAACTTAAGGGATTTTTAATGAATATAGACTTCACAAAAAACACCCAGGTCTGTGTGATACACGCTGCCCTCCTGTTGTGTTCAGTCATGGCACAGTGTAAACTACAGTGTCACTTCAGTCTAGTATAATTGATTTTTTTATTTACTAAATTTATTTTACAATTTTTTACTGAGCCAGTAAAAAATGAAGTAAGGATACTTTGTCAAGGCATTAATAAAACAGTTTTTGTTTAGTAAAATGTTTAATGAAACAAATTTTTTTTTTTTTTAATAAAATTGCTGATTGACAAGAAAACTGTTTAGGAACCAAAACTTATGCAGTAGGTTCCTTGCTATGTATCCTGGCAACATGTATGTCATCAGAGAATCTGTTTTCTGCTTCAAGAAACATTACATTAAAGTGTAACCACCACATGCTCCTTTAAAAGGCTTGCACATACAAACACCATATCTATCTCAAAGAAAACAATCCTACCAAAATCCCTCACCCTACAAATGTCAGAGTTGTAGTTAGGTTCAAACTTGTATTAAGTTGCACAACGTGAAGGCAATGTTTATTTTTGCTTACTTTTGTATAAAGTAAATTTAATTATTTACTTTTTTTTTTCCACTGCAGAAAGTATTTTCCTTTAAAAGCCAAGATGTAATATGGCACTTAAAATACACAAGGTAACCAGTTAATGAATTTTAATTTGAAATAGGTTTCCATTTTAGAACAAAGAATTTTTATTATTTAAATTGCAAACTGAGTTGTTCAGTTTAAGACAGTCGTTTTATTATCTATTGTATATTTACAACTGCTCTTTAAAATAGGAAAAATGTCTTATCCAATTAATCAATTAAATGAATATAATAATCTACAGAATACTCGATTAGTAAAAATCTATAGCTACATCTCTAATGGAAATATTGGGCCAATAGATTAGGGAAATCAAGGATTTCTTTGAACTGTTCTTGTTCTGTAGATAAATGATTCACAGAACACATCTTTAATAGAAAAAATGCTGAAGAATTCTGAAGTGATACTTCATTATTCCATCTACTTTGTGCAAAGCACCAGTTCCATTGGCAGCAAAACAGCACCACAGCCTGATGCTACCACCACCATGCTTAACACTTCCTCTGTACTTCTTGTCATTATGGTCAAACAACACAATCTCTCTCATCTGACCATAAAATATTCCTCCAGAAGGCTTTTTCTTTGTCCACATGGTCAGCTGCAAACTTTAATTGAGCTTTAAAGTGTGAATTTTTTCTTTCTTGGATGGCAGCCTCTCAGTTCATGGCAATGTAAAACTATGTTCCAACATATTAAAGATCATGGCAGGCCTGTGCCTTGGGGGTTTCTGGGTTGTTCTTTACCATCTGAACCAACTTCCTCTCAGCTCCTCTCAGGGTGACAGTTTGGGTCTTCTTCCAGAAAATCCTGACTGATGGCAGCCCATTCTTGCATAACACTTTGCTTCTTGAAAAGTTTTTGCTTCTTGAACACTGTTGGGTGTTTCTTATAGATCGAGTGCACATCAAAATTTACCCATCATGTACCGTTTCAGAGAAATCTTCAGTTTTGTCATGATCTTTTCTTACATTTGTATATATCGCTCATCAGGCGATCCACATCTGATAACACAATCCGAATTGAACGATTTGGTCAGAGATTTGGGTCTGTCAAACACAAAAGCTGAGCTGCTTGGTTCGAGACTACAGGAATGGTGTTTGCGGTCAACAGGTATAAAAATTTCTGTGTTCCAAGGCCGACATCATGATATGCACAAGTCGACAGTCTCCGTTTCTGTTGTGACATAGAAGGATTGTTCTCGGTCTTGAGTTGTGATCACAACCCGGACGAGTGGCGGCTCTTCATTGATTCGTAAATGTTAAGCCTGAAAGCTGTTCTGCTACACAATGACAACGTTTATCCTTCAGTACCTGTTGGCTATGCAGCACACATGAAAGAAACGTATGAGAATATGGAACTGTTGCTGAAGCACTTCCAGTATACCAGGTACAACTGGAATATCTGTGGAGATCTTGTCGTTGCTTTGTTACTAGGACTGCAGCTCGGCTATACAAAGTACTGTTGTCTCATCTGTGAATGTCAATCCGTGCCAAAGAGTCGCACTATTCTCGACAGAACTGGCCACTCCGTAAAAAGTTAGTGACCCAGCAAAGATATTTTTACCTCCCCTTCACATAAAACTGGGACTCATGAAGAATTTCGTGAAAGCACAGAACAAGGAAGGCGAAGGTTATTGTTATTTAAGACAGATGTTCCCAAGAATAACTGACACCAGATCAAAGAGGGAATTTTTGTTGGCCCCCAGGTCTGACATGTTATGAGTGACAAGCGGTTTGAAAATCTGTTAGTTGGGCCGAAAAAAATTGCCTGGAAAGCCTTCAAAGTCATTGTTGACAATTTTCTGGGCAATTACAGAGCCTCAAACTGCATTCAGCTGGTAGACAAACTTCTCAAAGCATACAAGACAATGAAGTGCAACATGTCACTCAAGATTCATTTCCTCCACTCACACTTGGACTTCTTCCCCGCAGATCTCGGTGCTGTCAGTGACGAACGTGGTGAAAGGTCTCACCAGGACATTGCTACGACGGAGAAATGATACCAGGGTAACTGGAATCTGTCAATACTTGCTGACTGCTGTTGGACACTGCGACGTGATGCACCAGACATTGAATACAAAAAAAAATCAGGAGCAAAACACTTTTAATTCTGTTGAATTTAATAGCTTATGCGAAACGTGACTAAATATGTTATTGTCAGTAAACATATAAATGTCTATTTCTAAGAGTTCCTACGTGATGCAGTAAAACCAAAACTATATTTGTGCATACCCAGTAGGTACCGGTCACAATCAGCAAAAACTTTTCGGGAAGCAAGACTTTTCAAAAAAATTGTTGTGCAGTGTAATCAATGCTTGAAGTTTGTTAGAATTTGTGGGTCTTTGTTTGTCCACCAGCCTTCTGAGGACTGACCACAAGTTCTCAATGGGATTAAGGTCTGAGGCGCTTCCTGGCCATGGACCCAAAATTTCAATGTTTTGTTCTCTGAGCCACTTAGTTATAACTTTTGCCTTCCATCATGCTGGAAAAGGCATTTTTCTTCACCAAACTGTTCTTGGATGGTTGGGAGAAGTTGCTCTTGGAGGATGTTTTAGTACAATTCTTTATTCATGGCTGTGTTCTTAGGCAAAATTGTGTAGTGAGCCCACTCCCTTGGCTAAGAAGCAACCCCACACACGAATGGTCTCAGGATGCTTTACTGTTGGCATGATACAGGACTGATGGTTGCACTCACCTTTTCTTCTCGGAACAATCTTTTTTCCGGTTGCCCCAAACAATCAGAAAGGGGATTCAACATCTGTCTCTGATGCTTTTCTGGGACAGAAGTGGCTTCTTTGTTGCCCTTCTTGACACCAGGCCATCCTCCAAAAGTCTTCGCATCACTTTGTGTGCAGATGCAGTCACACCTGCCTGCTGCCATGCAAGCTGTGAAATGGTGGTGCCCCTATCCTGCTGCTGAATCAACTTTAGTGGATGGTCCTGGTGCTTACTGGACTTTCTTGGGCACCCTGAAGCCTTCTTCACAACAATTGAACCTCTCTCCTTGAAGTTCTTGAGGATCCGATAAATCGTTGATTTAGGTGCAATCTTCCAACAGAAATATCCTTTCCTGTGAAGCCCTTTTTGTGAAAAGCAATGATGACGGCACGTGTTTCCTTGCAGATAACCATGGATAACAGAGGAAGAACAATGATTTCAAGCACCATCCATTTAGCATCCAGTCTGCTATTCTAACTCAATCAGCATGACAGGTGAGGGAGTGTTGACGAGGGCAAGGCTGGAGATCACTCTGTGTTAACGAGAGAATCACTGAAATGATGTCAGCAGGTCCTGTTGTGGCTGAAACGCAGTATAAATGTTTTTTTGGGATTAAGTTCATTTTCATGGCAAAGAGAGACTTTACAATTAATTGCAATTCATCTGATCTCTCTTCATAACATTCTGGATTATATGCAAATTTCCATCATAAAAAAATGAGGCAGCAGTCTGAAAATTAATATTTGTGTCATTCACAAAACTTTAGGCCACGGCTTTACAATCATTCTTCCTCAGAAAAAGAACAGTTCAAAGAAATTATTGAAAACCCAATACTGCCATGCCATTCATGTCCATGATGAGATTCATATCCGTGTTCGTAAACTGCGAGGCACAGATTAGCGTTGCAGCATAATTATCAGAGGGAATGTCCAGTGATGGTAATTGCTGAGGAATCTGACATCTCCCAGGTGTCCATATTCAGCCCCCTGAGAGGCTCGACACTGTTTGCCCAAGCACCCTCCTGTAGTGTAGCTCGACTAGATTATTTACACTTGAACATTAAATTGTATTTTTATAGCGCTTGGGGGAACAAAGCCAAAAATATATGTAGCTTTGTCTTTTGGCCTTTTTTTGGATGTTCTGCCAAAGTCTGCAAGCTTTCCCTGTGTGTGGCTTCTCTTCAAACATCAAGCACTCAACAGAGCCATATCTGACGCTCAGCCATTCATTTTCTCTCTCAACAAGCTCTCTTGTTGGCCTTTGCTCTGCACATCATTCATCATTATTCCTGCTTGTTTACAGCTAGTAGCAGCTTGGCTTAACACAAAGTTCCAACTTGGGTTTAGACTTAATGAGTTTCCTGAATATGCATCAGCATTACTGCACATCCTGTGCATGGAACACCCATTCCAATATCTAGTCCTCTAACATGTAAAAAGAGTTCTTTCCTTCCTGATACAAAAATAATCCACTCAGCCAATCCGCATTGGAGCAGAACAGCAAGGTGGATTTGTCAAATCTGTGACTCACTACTAGAGCACTATTCTGCTGGCAATCACATGGCAATTAGCACTAAAGAACACACAGAGTTACTATTTGATACCAGCATGCTATAAGTATAATTATAATTGAGAGGTTATAACATAGATTAATCTTACACTTCTACCCAGCTGAAGGGCTGCAAAACTGAGAAAAACAGACACTGCTGACTATAAAGAAGGTTAATAAATAAAAATATTACAAAGTTAATATGACACTATCTCAAAGTTTAGAGGACAGCTTCCCCTCTAGCTCAGACCATTGGCACAAATTATTTCGGAGATAACTTTGAATACTCGACATGTATAGGAGGTGAAAAAAAAGGGAATGTCTGCCAGTACTCATAGCTTTGTACAGTATGGTCAACATGTGAATTGGTGTCAAAAAGTCTCGGCATGCAAGAAGTTATCCAGGTATTGAAACACCTAGAGGGATAAAAATATAGCTGTTCTGATTCCGAATACAATAAAATAAAATTTGCCTATTTTGCCATATGTGGCCCACAGTACAGGCTTGCCCTACACATATACATAGATATAAAAATTTAATCAACAGATCTACAAAACTGTGAATCATATGTTAAGGTTTTGCATACAGTACCCTATAATATTGTCATGTGTCCACTTCCAGCCCAGATGTGCACACAGGAGATCCAGGCTGAAAATGTATCCCCAGGCAGCAGGGCAAAGGTCATCACCATGACGATCGTACTTCTGGAACATCAAAGTGCTGTCCTCCAGAAAAGCCTTTAATATGGTTGTGATCAATTCATGGATATCACCTGGAGGCCTCTAGCAGAACATACAATTCATATAAATACCCATTTTAATAAAATTCAATAAAATTTAAACTTAAAAAATGAGAATAGAATGGCTCAGCAGGATAAATGGATGAGTAATAGGTAAGAAAACAGTTATTGTGATACTGAGCACTCCAAGAAGTTTAAACTTTCACTATGCACAGCTAGCTGGTATATACTTGGAATTGACTTCAAGAATAAATAATAAAAATAAATAATAATAATACATCAGCGTACAAAGCTATGGCAAGTGTCACCTATTTAAATGTTGCAGTCAGTTTTGTTCATACTAATAAGATGACCTTCCAAAGACCTTCCAGTGGTTTACACTGAGATTGTGAAAGTAAAACATATGGAAAGGAATGAACAAGTCAAATGTGAGTTAGTTCACAAGCTATGCAGTTGCTGTGAAGTGAGTGTGGTTTCTCTGTAATCTATTTCTGCTAGTGGAGCAAAAATAAACAGAACATTTTCCCCTCCTGTGTTCAAAATGTCAAGTACTTGATATTAATTTCTTGTTTATAGAACTGTTGTGTAAAAGCAATATTGAACAAGTAAAAGTGCGGTTACACTGAATATTGGCATGACTGTGATTCACCACAGGGCAAATAAATGCACTCTTGCTCATGCGATATTGCTGATATATAAATGTGTTCTGGCTTGTCAGTAAGAAACAAAGAAATTGAGAAGAACCTTGATAATCAGTGAGACAGCAGTTTACCTCATCCCAGTGCAGATACTTGCTGAGGTAGTCCAATATCTCTCCATCTGCTTTCAATTTGCTCACTATGTTAATGGCTCGGCACAAAGGGCTGTCGTGGGACAGAACAGTTGGCCATGTTGTCACTATGAATAAAATCAGCTTTGGTGCTTCAGGAAAGTCTGGAAAGTAAAGTAACAAAACAATGCCAAATAACTACAAACACAAAGAAATTACTAAAAACAAGGCTAAGACACACATGCTACTGTATCATTGTTCAGATTTCAGTGTTACTGGTAGATAATTAAAATAAAATGTCAATACAACCTCACCTTCTTTTAGGAGGCTGTAGGCGAGGGCATGTGCTTTCTGACAGTCTCCTCTCCATCGACACAAGCCTACATAAACCCTACAGTGAGATTGCAGGAGTTCGTGTTTCATAACAGCTCTCTCCGCCTTGATCTTGGACAAAATGGCCAACATAAACTCCTCTGCTGAGGACTGTTCGAGATGGAAGACAATTAGGAACTAGGCAATAAGAAATTAATACTGGATTGTAGACTAGGCTTGGCAGGACTACTAAGCAGAACCAAATCCGGGACTAAATTAATTTTTTTCTAAAATCGTTTATGCACCTGAAAAACTTAAAACCACAGCTAGAAAAGGGATTCGGGACACAAATAAACGGTGCCTTCACATCTACATCATTTCTTTTTTGTACTTTAAATTTTAAAGATTGACTATATTGGATCATATGGGCAGGTTCAAACACATCATTCAGCACAAGTGCAATCTAAGAGGTGACTTTGGTCAATATGGATTCTCTGCTGAACAGTCATTTTAGCGCATGCTCTGGTCGCCATTAAAACAACTACTGAATTTCAATAGAATTCTACTAATGAATTTGAATTATATGCACACTACACAAAATTTACAATAATTAAAAATCAGTAATTTACCTGTTTTAAACAAAAATCAGACAGGACACATTTTTCTTCATCTCTTAGGACAGGAACTTCAGATATTCTTCCAAGAAACACATGACTCCTGATTACAGGCAACACATCAAAACATGAATACTGAAGTTTTTCTAATGCACTAAAGATGAGGGACTGTGTATCATTTGCATCGTCCATAGTTTCTGTTCTTGCCATTTGACTGTTGCTTGATGGACCATTTGTTGTATAGTATTTTGGCGATGCTAAACCATTACTTGGCTTATCGTTACTAACTTTTTGTACTGTAGGGGTAAGACTTGAAGGGTCAGGTGAACAGGTATCAAGTCGAAGCCTTTTGGCACTTTTGGGTAGTATCACATTTGCACTGATTCTTTTTGTCTTTTGGTCTGTCTTTGTGAAAGCTGTGGATGAGGAGTTGATCGTTTTATTCCCGGAGATTGGAGTGACAGAAGGTGGGGAGTCCCCATTCTCATTTGCAGCCCTTCCAAGGTTAACATTACCCCGCAGGATGTTTAGAGTCCTTGCTTGGGCCGAAAGCTCCGGATACATGCTGTCCAGCATCTGCATGGAGTTTTCTTGTGAGGCAGAGGGGGATGAGGAGTTTAATGCAGACAAGGGCAGCCTTCCTGGGACAGGAAGTGCATGCTTGGGAGTTGCTGATCCAAACTGCAAAGGAGAAGAGGGAACTCTGTGTGATGGTGAAGGGATGGTTAGAGAAAGGGATGTCTTTACTTCATCTTGAAGGCCAGGATCTGGAGAAGGTACTTTTAACTGCTGCTTGAGAGAAAATGGCCCTTCTGATGATGACCAGGTAGGCAACTGGATGCTGGGCCTATTTGAAGTAAGGTGCTTTCTAAATTTTGGAGGTGTTGCAGTCAGTGGTAGAACAACAGGAGGTAGCGGAGGACCCATCTCTGTAAGAACCTTTCCAATTGATTCAGGCGATTGAGTCGAGGTAAGTGCATTCCTGCAGGCAACATCTGTGAGAGGTAGATTCAAACTTTCATCCAAACTAGACCATGTAGGTGTATTTACTGAGGATGTAGGACAAATACCTTGAGATTTAACACTTAGGTCTTTTGGTTTGTCACCATATTCTTTCAGGCCATCATCCATGTTTTCAGTGTTAGGGCTAGTAGATCCAGATAGTAAACATTCCTCCTGTTGGTTATGTGCATTAAAAATTGGTAAAGAGTTGTTGGGATAGTTCTCTGATTCATGTTTATACTTCTTTGCTAGTCCTGTCTCTTGCTTAAAATCTTCCCCTGCATTGTCTTCAAGAATTACAGGTTTGCACATATTCATCATAATGTTGACCTCTTTTAAACAACCATCATGTTTCTCATTCTCTGGTTGAAGATGCTCATCCTTGGTTTCACTGTTTGTTCTCTGAACTTGATCTACAGATTCTTGCTTTTCATTTGATAGCAGTTTGTTTGAAGTAACCCTGTCCAAATCCACTGGTCTCAAGCAAATCCCTCTGACTTTTCTCTTCAGACCTGTGAATTCCTCCTCATCTGAGGAATCTCCTGAAGTAACACCATTAATCTTGGTACATGAGGATTCAATGTCTTGTGCACCATAGCTGTTTTGATCTTCTGTCTTTAAACCTGTAGCTGTGACCATAGAAGTTGAAACACTCTGGATTTCGTCTACTGTTCTTTCTGGCTCTGTCTTAGAACATGTTAGTGTAGTTAGTGAAATCTGTAAAGAACATCCAGGCACATTTGCTTTAACTTCAGCTGTACGCTGGATAGAATTATCTTCTTTATCTGGGCACTCCTCAGGGATTACAACCTTTTGCACAAGCTCTGAACTTTGTCTGACTCCATCATTACAATTTGCTTTAGGTACTTCATGGCCAGCATTACTGTTGATCTGAATTTTACATTCTTCCTTTGTGCTCAGCTGTGAACCAGCTGTAATATTTTCGGCTTGGTTTAGGCCAACACATTCCCCATCTGATTCATTCTGTAAAGTTGCTGTTGCAACAGTACAAGGTGAATCTTCAGAGGTTTTTTTCTTGCACATCTTTTCTATTGGTTTTTCTTGGCTCTCTGTCAAAGCTGTTTGAAGGCTTTCATTATCAGTATCAGGAGTGACTGATGATGCTGTTACACTCAATTGGTTTCCTGCAGGCAAATAAACAGATGAAAGTGCTATACTATCCTCTGAAGGTTGTGGCTCTGTGGACTGTGACACTTGTCCATCTTCAGCTTTTGAAATTGAACTCTCTTTCAGACTTGAGTCAATCTCCATCTCAACCTGAAACAAACAGCATATAATCCAAGTTCTGCAATGAAACAATGAAGGTTTACAAGTCAAAAGTGCAATCACATAGGAGGGTCCAAAAGTATCAAGAACTGTTATTTTCACCAGTTATGAAAATCGAATAAAATAATCGTTTTATACCACAGCATGGTTGAGTTCTTGAACCTAATGGTCAGAAAGTGTGCATTATTTTTATATACCAACAAGGCTCAGACAGTATTAGGCTGTATCATGAACGATTGATTTACCTTAATGTGCTCATTTTAATGGTTATGTTTCTGTAGTAACAGTTCATTACCAGGGACTTGTATGTTGGATGCACCACATAATTTGATGAACTAATAATTAATAGATAAAAAAATTTAAAAAGAATATAATTAATAGGTGGTGAGGGTTTTTGTTTGGATATATTTATGTAACATTAATGGAAGGAGTCTTGAGTACCTGTGCTTCGTAAAGATTCTCAGACCAGGAAAGGCTTCAAAATGAGTTTACATTCTCTGCAAGCTACATTTTTGTCTCATTAGCTTCAAGGCGAGAAATATTGAGATGACTTTGTCTCATGAACATCCTACAAAATGAAAAGGTGCTCCATGTAATAATTTCAGTTTAAAAGTGAGAAAAATTTAAAGAGAAGTTAGCATGCTAACCAGCTAGCTCCAAGACAGGATGGACTAGCCTGTCTCGTAATACCACTGTGTACCGCAAAAGGTGATAGTGAGTCACTGTAGTATGCAGACTGCCCAAACATAAAAGATTAAAATAAGTAAAATATTAATGCCTTGGTGTCAGAAACATCCTCTGTGAAATTAAACATCTATTTAAAAAAAAAAAATTCTACATGCTTTTATACAAATTAATTACTTGATTATTAATTGACAACAATAATAAAGTTTCTTAAAAGATGTTTTAGTAAATTTATTTTTATTTGGGTTAATACTTTAATGGATCTGTTTAAACTTGATGAGTTTGGCCCATTTTTTTTAAATGTAAAAGCATAAATATAAAAAGTTTAGCCTGTATACTTGTAGGTGCTGTGAATTGTTGTATGTTGGTTTTGTTACTTATTTTATTAAAATGATTGTTTTGTAGGAAATTAAATTGCGTTGGTTGTATAGGAGTTCGCGGCGCTCGCCTTCCATTTTCTCTACTATTACTGTGAAGTGTCTAAAAGCTCCTAAATTTCCTAAAGTTCCTAAATGTTTGCGTGCGCATAGATTAACCATGCTTTCAGAAAGAGTGGGTGGCTTAAATGCAGTAGCACCACCAACTCGTGTAGCTTGTAATTGTACCTTATGTTTTTGGATTTTTTTTTCTACAGGTCAGATGCGCTGTTAATTGTTAAAAATCCACAAAGAAACAGAAGTCACAAATGTCATGTGGCCCACAAACTGACAAACAGAGATCCACAAATGTGCAAAATTTGTTTTACATGGGACCAAGAAATCTTTCGGATAGAGCACACGTCATGAAAAAACAGAACTGTGGAGTTCTAAAAATTACAGTATGTTTATCTGTACCTTTTTTCAAATGGTCTTTATCTGTAGACCCTTTTTCCATGCAACAAATGTATACTTCAGCTGATTTTTTTTGGTCAAACAGTCAACATTTTTTGAAAAGTAAAAATAATAATTTTCAGACGAAAACCTAGATCGGCTAGAAGCATCTACTGATTAATTTTTTATAATGGTTTTCGGTAACTGATGAAATTTAAAAGCAGGCTTCTGTACCCTACTCTACATATTTGTGATCATGTTTTTGTAAAATACTACTGACAGCAAAAAGAAATCACACTTACTTCATGCTAAATGACACACACTGATAAAAAAATATTGATAATATTATTCGGAAATGATTACCAACTCATCAGGAGGCAGTGGAGATAAAGGTGCAGGCAAAGGACAGGAAAGGCTGAGAATTTCCCATATATCAGGTGTGGTACTGCAGCATCCTTCCCCTAATAAATGATCAACAGGACCATCCTTATTAAGTGATAAATCACTGACTTCATCAACCTTTGCACAGCTTTCATCTAGCTTCTCGGACTCTGAGCTTCTTTTCTTCTTCCTGCTTATTTTCTTTTTCTTCTGGTCTTTACATGGACTGCTTGCTCCTACTAATGAAGATTCAGATTTACTCTTTTCTGGAGACACTTTAGCTCCTTTTGGAGTCGAAACAGTTGAATTAGGCATTGGATTTCTAAATGGACAGGTCGGCAAGGGACATTGTTGATTGTCTGTGAATTGTTAAAGAAATGTTAGTTTCTGAGCAATGATTTGAACTAACATAACATTTTACTTAGTGAATGCTGCTTAAAAGTAATTACCATTTAAGACAAAATTTTCTGGTGTTTTGGACAAAGGATCCACACAATGCCAGACATCCTGTAGGAGCGACCACACTTTAGCTGAAAATGACAAGAAAAAAAGTTACATTCAAAGAATGGATTAAATACTTATGTTAAAAAATTACTTACTTACGATTTACAGTTTACGGAAATATGTCTGCAGTATTTTCTAGATTTAAGAAAAATAAGCCGATCCTAAATTCTCCTTTTGGAAAAATCTGCAGTTTGTTGCCTAGAATAAAGACTTAAAGGACAGATACACCTATAAAGCTGCAGAATGAACATAGGTCTGGAAATACCTTTGTCAACTTTCGGCTCACTCTCAGTTTGCGTAGATGAACACCTTTTCTCTGTAATGACAACCAACTTATTACTTAGTCACAGTAAACAACTTGCATGTCAAAATATAACCCAGAGATTTCAATGTTACCTTTGTTAAACTCTTTTTTCAAATTTGCAAGTTTTTCCTGTAAGAGGTTAAAAAAAAAAAAAATCAACTGAAAAATATATTACAAATGCATTTATGTTTCTGTACCAATTATAATGAAAATTTTAAATTCTTCAATGTTTCATTTTTTTTTTTTTTTTTTAAAAATGGGCACCTCCATTAATCTGTTGCTTTTTTCAAGGCTATTGTTTTTGCTCTTCAGTTCTCCGATTGTATGATTTTGCTTGAGGTTTGTGTCTGTAATAATATTATATATTAATAACAACAAAATGCAGAAAAAAGGTTCTTGGATCATCATAATCATCCATACCTGAATTTGTCAAGTCAGTGATGAGCATTAAAAGAATACAGACCTTCAAGTGCCAGAAGTTGATTTTCCAGGTTGCTTTTTCTGGAAAAAAGAAAAAGAAAAAAATAAGTAGAACGGCCTTAGCTGGATAGTAAGCCAAGATGCCTAATTTATATTGCTTCAAAAGACCTACACAGCTCAACTAAAATCTACATCAAGAAACTAGCTAGCTAGAATATAGAACACTAGATTGCTAGGTCATGTCCCCCCCACCCACAATCCAGTAACATAACATTTTCAGACATGCCTCTGAAGATCATAAAAACCCCACAAAAAATATCTGGAAAAGGTCATTATGACAGATCTTGGTAAGATCAATATGTTCCGATGATGTTCTTTTTCTCAAAATACTTACAGAATGAGTGCCTTAGCATTCTGCAGCTTCAGATTCTCCACCTCTTCGACTGCCTGTTGACTCAGCCTGAGAGACTCCTTCATAAACAGAATAAACCAAAATCAGATCTTAAGGAAGATCTTAAGGATCAATATCTTCCTTAACTATTCATGTTAGAGATAGTTCTGTAAAAGCACAATCAAAATCCTGACCCGAGTCTTCTGAAGGTCGCTTTCTAGCATTTTCTTCTCAGATCTCAGCTTAGTATTTTCTAGAGTCAGTGTGTTTGCTGCATCTAGACGAAGAGAAAACAAATAGTCTTAAGTAGTTCTGTGAAGTTCCAGGTCACATGCACAACTGTTTTCATTCTCTAGCTACCTGTTTTTGTTTCTTTCTTAAATCTACATTTATTTATTTGACAGCCAGTTTATTCCAAAATGATATTGCCCACCAGCAGGCATTTCAATAATGTACCCCACAATATTCTAAACAGAAAAATAGTGAACACTACCAACACAGGAACCTACAGCTTTTTGAGGCATGTCAGATCTGTATACAGCTCCATTTCAGTACCCAGGCTATTGTTCCAAGAACCATTCTACATAAGAGTCTTTCAACAACTCAGAAAGTACTAGGGGCAGTACTAATGTAACGAGAATTAATGTAATCAACAAATAATCAATGACTCAGCTTAAATGTGGCTTATAAATGAAAACGGTTGATTCTTGAATCACTTGTCGAAGGTAGAAACTAATGAGCATAATTAAAATCAAAGAATTTTTAGATTAACAATTTTATTAATATGGATTTTACACTCCGGTGTAGTCCCATGTTTTTCTGTTTTATTGTTCCTAATTAGTGTATAAATATTTTTTTGTCTATTTTCCGGTAAAATATTTTAGTGGCATCCCTAATAAATATAGTCTATAGAAAACCATTTTATTCTGTTGTGTTTTTTGTGTTGCAAAAGTTTGAACACCCTTCTAAGCCAACTACAAGTCTTTCTACTCTTTTTTTTTTTTTTTTTTTTTTTTAAAACTACCCACGCATCATAATGCCTCTAGCTTGGAGAAATTCACAGCGCAGAAATGCACAGCATGTTTAAGATCTACTTATATATTTTCAACGATGTTCTCACGGGGCAGATAGTCATTTTAAAAGCTTCAGCTTGCAATTGTTGAAGTAGTTAATGGTGGGTTTTGAAGTATATTTTGGATCATTGTCCTGTTATAGAAGCCAATCTCTTTTTGAGTTATTTCACTGAAGGGGTCACATTTGCTTACATAATTTCCTGATATTTAATGGAAGCCCTTCTTCCTGCTACACAGGAAGCACACTTACATACTTTCCTGTGTGACTGGCTGCCACAGAAGCCCAAAGCATAGCAGAGTGACCCATGGTTAGCATTGTGTTCTTTTCATCAAATGCTGTTTATTTTCTAAATAATTTTCATGCATCAAACATCCATGTTTTTAATAAAATGTAAGTTTTCCTTCTGAGGACTTGTCCATGCAGATCATGTTTGTGCAAGCAATACTGCATAGCTGAATGGTGCACCATCTTTCCTGTGTCGAGTAAGCTTTCCTGCAAGTCCTTAGTGTCATATGAGGGTTTTACTTTTCCTTTCAGATCAGCAAATGGACAGCTATATCTGAAAGATTTCTTGGTCTTCCAGATCTTGGCTTGACTTCCACAGTTCCCTTTAACAGCCCTTTTTAATAACATTTTAGATGGTGGAGATTGGCAGCTAGAAGCACTTTTGTAAAATTTAGAGCCTTCCACCTGCTTTGTTATAATCATTTTCAGATCAGCAGTTGTTTAGAGGAGCCCATGATTGTTGAATGTCAGCACAAAGTTTAGCAGAGTCAGAAAACACTATGCGCTGGAATTGTTATTCCTAATGACAGTTTTTGACCTGCCTAACAAATCCTTATTAATGAGTCAATTAAGGCCTAATGAGTTAATTAAGTTCTGAGGCTTTAGGGTGTCTAAACTGTGCACATACCACAATTATTACTTTATTTATTTATTTTTAAATTCTTCAAATATAAAGTATCTGTGCATTAACGTTGGCAGAAAACTGTATTTTTAAAAAATACTTTGCTGCAGTGGTTGTGGTTATTTCTGTTCACTTTAAAAATCAATGAAATATGTAAGTTGGCCAGGGCATGTTCAAACTTTTGAATGCCCTGTAGACAAAATGTAACATAAATGTATATAGTTTACATTTCTGATACCGGGGCAGTTTAGTGCACAGTGCACTATGGTGCCATAATGATATCCCAAAGACTAAAAGATAGAATTACTGCTACTAGGTGCACTAAAGTTATTGTCATAAACACACAACACAGTTCCTGAAGTTTGGTTGGAACTTGAACTATAGAACTTAAGTTACAACCTTGGTGGTATTGTGGTTGGTGGTAAGTACCTTCTGCTTTCCTGATAGTTTCTTCATGCTTTGCATTACTGAGAACATAATAAAAACATTCATTATAGCTCAAATTTAAATTTGATCAGGCAAACTTAAACGTCATCATTTAACCACATGAAGTTTATCTAATACCAGTTAACATGATAGCAAATTTGGATACTGATTATACATAAACAGAAAAATCATTTACTTAAACATTAACTAGTTTCATTTCAAAACTACTGTTGCACAGTTAACATTAAAACTAGCCAAGCTAATTACTTAGCAGCGAACCTTTAAAATCTGTCTTCTATCCTAAGCTGTAAATATTACTCAAGTAAAAGTAAAGCTATGAAAGTCCAGGAAATAACCTTATTAACTGTGAGGTAAAATGGAATTTTCCATCACAGTTGATTGAGGCAGTGAACATGCTGGTGGTGTACTGTGGTTGTAGATGTTCAGTGAGTTTGGTTATCAATACAAGCACACTAGCACTTGTATGCTCATTTACACTGCTGTGAAGAATCATAAAATATCTTACATAGCAAGTGCCTTAGTGTTCGCTTCTCTCAAGCCATCCACTTCCTCAGATTTCTCCTGATACGCTTTCAAGGCAGCCTTAAAGCAACAAACATAAAAAATAAAAATGCAACAATGACAGAGCAATATACTGGCATGAATTCATATAAATCTTTAACAAATTATGAAAGCGGGTATTGGAGGGTGGAGCTCAACTATTAAAAATTAAATGGATTAAAAATTCCATAATAAGATAATTTTATATGGTCGAAAATTAAACCTATAATCAGGATTCTGCAGGTTTAAAGCCCAGCAATGTCACAGCTACTCAAAAGTGCTTTCAGTGAGGAACAAGACTTTAAATATCATTGATAAAGTACTGATAATCAATATATTAGTCCATCACTAATGGGGAGTTAGTGAAGTCACCTTGGTTTTCTTCAACTCAACACTGACTGCCTCGTACTCCACAGTCTGCTTTTCTAACGGGCCGAGTTTCAGCAGCACCTCGTCCAGCTCTTTGTGCAGCTTAGTGCTCTCTCTGAATGAAAAAATCAACCACGCACATCAAAGCCATTCACATACAGCTATGTATTGTACAGTCCCCTCCAAAAGGGAACAATTCCAATCATTTATTTTTTACTGTACATTGAAGACAATTGGGAAAAGATGGTCAATAAATCAAAATTTCTGATTTTTCATTTCCTGATATTTACATCTGCACATCTGACCTCAGAACATGGCACCTTTTATTTGAACCCACCCATTTTTCAAGTGATCAAAAGATTGGAACACATGACTAGAGATGAAGATGAAGACCAGAGAGCTGTCTATGGGAGAAAAGCAAGCCATTTTGAAGCTGAGTAAATATGGAAAAAAAATCAATCAGAGCCACTGAACAAGCACTGGAAAAAGCCAATACAACAATGTCCTGAAATAGAAAAAAAAACACTAGTTGTATTAACAACTAGTCATCGAAGAGGAAGGCCAAAGAAAACAATAGCAGTTGATTACAAACACTGTGAAAGCTGTAAAGAAAAACCCCAAAACAATGGTCCGTGACCTCACGGACAAACTACACAAGGCAGGAGTTAAGGGATCATGATCCACTGTTTGAAGAAGACTTCAAGAGCAGAAACAGAGAGACCACACCACAAGATGTAAACCACTTATCGGCAGTAAGAAATGGAAAGGATTGGAATTTGCAATCAAATACAGAGATGAGCCACAAAAGTTCTCAATCCAAGATTAGCCTCTACCAAAGGTGGGAGGAAAAAAAAAGGATCTGCTCTTGATCCAAAACATACAAGTTCATCGGACAAGCAGAGCAGCTTCTGCTGGGAGAAGGTAGTGGCTGCTTCTGGAAGGGACTCACTAATCTTTATTGATGTAGTAACTCATGATGGTAGCATTAGACTGAATTCAGAAGACTACAGAAACATTCTGTCTGCCAGTTTACTGAGAAATGCATCCAATCTAATTGGGAAAACATGGAAAAGCATCACAAAAGAAGAATGCAACCGTTTGTTGATGCCAGTGGGTCGCTAGCTTGATGCAGATGTTGAAAGAAAGGCATATCAAGTGTTCAAGTTCAAGTGGCTTTTATTGTCATTTCAACGTATACATGTGGTACAGTGTACAGTGAAACGAGACAACATTTCTCAAGGA
>JAQQZX010000033.1:3495213-3511231 GCA_030068355.1 Notoglanidium maculatum | reverse complement strand
CTCTCTCTCTCTCTCTCTCTCTCTCTCTCACACACACACACACACACACACACACACACACTTCTGTGGTCTACCTACGGTACAACAGTATAATTTAAATATGGATTTATGGAGGTAATTTTGTGCCAAAAGCTGCAAATAAAATAAAATCCACAAGCAATATATATATATTCTTTTACATTGAATGTCATGAGAATTCAATCTGAATAAATTTTTCAAAATAGATGAAGTCTGATTTCACATTCTCATTTTGCTTTCATTTTCTATTTGCGGATGCAGTGTTTTTTTGTTCTTTTTTTAACTTTTAGCACATGTAGTGTGGGTCTTATAAGAGGGCGTTCACTTGAAATCTCTATTGGTCAACTGGAGTTCGGAGTGAGTGGGTGGTGCCCTGAACGTTAGCCACGCCCACCTCGACCTAACAGAGCCGAGTGCTCAGCAGCAGCAGGCAAGCTGTAGTATTAAAGTTTCATTAAAAGGATTGCAATAATAATGAGTAGTTACTGAATTGTTTGTAGATGCGTCATTCTATCCAGATAACGATAGCTAAGTGACAAGGCTGAACTTGGCTTCTTAATCAGATTTTCCGATCCACTTCCGGTCCAGGTCTTACGAGTTCACACCTGTAGATGGCGCCATGAAGTGCACTAAAATCACATACAATTTCCTTCACCAGTCTCCACGTTCTCAAAACCTTAAAAAAAAATCTGGATAATTTCATATGAAAATAAATGTAATGTATTATAGAATTTGTAGAAATTTTATTTATTTATTATTGAACAATCTTTGTTCAGTTTCATTACACTCCTGCCCCATTGTATCCTCAGATTCCTTTTCTTGGCTGGTAGGAGTGGAACCTGATGCGGTTCTCTGCCTCATGTTGTGCAATGAGAGATACTTTTCTGCTCACCACTATTGTACAGAATGGTTATTTGAGATACCTCAATGTTCCTGTTCTACTGAGTTCATGGCAAGTGTCTACTATGACAAACCAATTACCATTACTATGATTACCAAACATGACAAACAGAAAAGTTGTGATCCTTTTGTTCAAAAAGAAACAAACAAAAAACAAAACCCCCCATTTTAATCAATTTACCACAAATTTTTTTCCCTATATTTGTCAAGTCACATGCATTTTCATCGCATCCATTTTGATCAGATAATGTGTTACTTAGACTCTTCATTTAAACAAAGATATGAAATTGAAATATAAAATGAAACTGATGCAAATTGCTCATGTCATTGTAAAAGATGTTGCCATTGGTTGGAAAGATTTCATCAGTCACTTGTAAAGTTCTGCAGGATGACCTGAAAGCAGCAGGAATAACAGTTCCACAGAAAACAAGCAATGAACTGTACAGCCATCATCTTTATTCCAACACCCCACACATAGACCTCTGCTAATAAAGAAGAACAGAGATCCACATATAAAAACATAAGACAGCTGCTTTGGAATGATATTCGCTTCACAGATGAAACAAAAACAGAACACTTTTCCAATAATTCAACACGTCATGTTTGAAGAAAAAAAAAGGTTAGGCATATGATAAAAAAAAATCACCATACCCACCATGCAGTACGGAAGTGAGAGCATCATGACATGGGGCTACTCTTCTGCAGACGGTCCTTGGGCATGACATGTCATAGAAGGAACCATAAATGGAGCAAAGTACCAGCAAATATTAGAGAGGAATTTAATCTCATCAGCTAAAAAAAAATTTTTTAAAACCGAATAGTTTTAACAAGACATCAACCACAACGTACAGCCGTACAATAAATCAAAATGGTCTTGAATGACCTAGCCTATCTCCTGATCTAAATCCCATTGAAAAATAATGGAAGTCAATCATTAGGACCATCATAACCCTGGGGAACGATTTGCCAGGAAGAATGTGCAAAAACTGATCTAAAATACTCCAAAAAAAAAAAAAAAAGCTAATAACTTCTTAATGTAGACATTTCATAGCTGAAACTTCAAACTAATATGCAACAAAGTACTAACGTAGTTAATCTGGTATCTGAATACTTTTTAATGCTTTTAAATACATACCATTTTGTTCATTTATTCAGCTTTTTGGAAAAAAGTTGAAGTTCAGACTTTAATAGATCCCGGTCCTTTAAATAAAACAAGGCCCCACTCAACACGTGATCGTCATCCCATTGATTGAAAACACTCGACTCTAAATACACCTTCAAATTAACAGGTAATCCTAGAGGTTCGTTTGTTTAGTTTAGCTCTTTATCTACTTTTAGGTCTTGTGTGAAAACCTGATGTCTTGGGTCCTTTTTATGCAGAAATATAGACAATTCTAAAGGGTTCACAAACTTTCAAGCAACACAGTAGATCAATTTTTGTCTGCATCTTTGTTACTGATGTAAAGAATGCTTATTCAGGTACATTTACGAACCTGCTGCCATTATAATTTGCAGTACAACCAATCAGAGTGTTATATTTAACAGGAAGCATTAATGCTGGTTGTTTGTGATTATACAGTCTACCTGCAACTTGCACATGGGGCGCAAAGACAACCACTGGCTTTAAGGGGTTGCTCAAATGGCATAACTGATTAAAAATCTTTAAACTGGAGATACAGTACATATTCATAAATATTTTTGGAAATAGCAATATGCCTCAATATCAACACCTCAATCTCTACTGAATACTCTTAACTTTGCTTTTCCATAACCCGCATAAATGAACTTTGTGCCGGCACTAGTAATGGGAGATTCAACAATCATTTCTTTTTCCTGATATGATTCTTAAGTGACCAGGACATTCTTTTACAGCCGCACTGTATAGCCCAGGCCACAGTATGAAACCATGAACCCAAGTTGCTGTGTTGAATCAAAGGAAAGGAGCTGATTTGATCCTCTAATGGTTTGTCTTGATGAAACTGAATCGGCCTACCACAAAGTCTGAAGAAAAAGCATTCATTCTTTGATAAATCGAGGAAGCATGTTTTCCCTCCAAAGCTTTAATCAGTGTGTGCAGTTGGTAATAGTTTGGGTACACATAGAAAGAGACCAGCATGTGAATAGTCTCACATCCAATGAATAAAAAAGGAAGGGAAATAAAAACAAAGTTACACTTTGGCTCTAAAGGATCCTATGTCCACGGAACAATAAAATCAAAGCAGCCATCTTCCACATTCCGCTTAAGTCATAGGAGAAACGTGTCCTTGCACTAGATTCTCTTTGCAAACGTCCTGCTATGATCACAAGAATCCAATATCCAAGAGTAGCAGCAGTGCACATTATCAAACAGATGAGCGTACACACACACGACTGCCAGGTTGAAGCACGTTAGATTAAATCAGTCCTCTTCACTCCTTTTACAACGAACCAAACATGGCTGCCTGCATCACTCAGACCACATTACACACGTCCTCCGTTTCAGTCATCAGCCGTCTCCAGCACGCTCTCACTCAAGGCCAGGTCCCAGTAGTGCTCTGAGCCATGCTTTTTGAAGTGTTCGCGCGCCATGTTCTCTGTGGGGCACTGTTTGAACTTCATGTCACCGAAGCTGCGCTCCATCGCTGTGCCCTGTGATGGGAAGAGAGGAGAGATAACCTTCAGAGTAATATTCTCAGTTTCTAATGATAATACAGTAAGATGAAGATTAATTTAAATCATTCAGGTGGATACAGTACACTTTGCTTAAACATACAGCAAGACTCCCCCTTCCTATTTAGCCAATGAGAGAGCAGTATGGACAAGACCAACGCGGCTAACAAAAAATGAAAAATAATGGACGTCTACTTGTCTTTCATCCAAGCTACCTTAGCTGTAATAATCAAACTAAAACTGCTGCACCAGACAGCTAACTAACAGACCTTAGCTTCCGAAAACCAAAAGCATTTTAACAAATGTGAGATATCTAAGGAATAAGAGAATCTTTCTTCTTCAGCACTGACACAAGCCTTCCTAAAATGTTCGACATATACTCTTTTGTTATACAACACATTTTTTAATCTGTTTAACTTTGATTATGTGGAGTGTCCATCATACAAAGTCAGTGTATGACGTTGCACATGCCCAGGTGCTTACCTCCCAAACAAGCGAGCACTTATTCTGCTTCTTTGAGCCTTCATCATCCGAGCCATCAGGGTCTGAGTGGAACATAAGAGGTCAGATGTCAGAGCCTGCAGCGGTTTCATTTTATTTATTTATTTTTAGCCACAATGATGAAAAAGTAAAAATAAAAATAATAATAAAAATCTTCTCAATTAACATAGGTATGACTTCATAAAATGTGCTAAGCTTTGCCAATCCTCCTTTGTTAACTTGAGATATAATCTTTATATGACTCCAGTACTTTCTTTATGCAGGTATGGGACCACGACTTCTCTTACCATCCCTCTTTGAGCTGGACTCCTTCCATTTGATCCTGTTCAGCATCAGCTTCTTAAACTTCTTCTGTGATTTGGGTCCTGTAAGCAAGGAACAGCATTTTGGTGCATAAACTAATATGTAAAAAGTATGATTAGCTTGCCCTGTATTGTACGGACATTCCTTCACTATTTAGATTTGGCTGAATTCTCACAGCCACCCTAAAGGCGACTCCACCGGCTCAAGACAATTTAAAAATAGCAAAGACATATTTTTCATAAATATTCAGTTCACTACTGACAAATTGTAATTTATTACTTCAAGTCAAGTCAAGTGGCTTTTATTGTCATTTCAAACCATATACATGTAATACAGTTTACAGTGAAACGAGACAGCGTTTCTCCAGGATCAAGGTGTTACATACAAGACAATAATATATCTATTATATGTTAATATAAAATATGAAGTGCAAAATGTGCAGCGTGGTTTTTTTTTTTTTTTTTTTTGGTGTGTATATGCGTATGTCAGTCCATCAGCTCATGAAACACTATTACCTTCTCAGTGTTTACTGATTCTCATCACAGGTTCACATGAAATGTGCTTCTTCTAACATGTTATTGTTCATACACTAACTTCTCATTTACAGGGCCTTGTGTGGGAGGTGATCCTCAAACTAGGGTGAATAATAACTGGAATGAAAAAAAAATGCTGTCACTAATAGTGAATTTTTCTGTAAGTAGCTATTTATTCAACATTTAAGGAAGGAGTCTCCAGTGTCAGCACATTGGTGAGCACTTAATTTTAAAACTGTAATGTTTTCTAATGTCAGTAAGTTTGCCCCCACAAGAACGTCTTCGATTGTTGGCAAATTGGTATGGTATATAATCAGCTTCACAATTTTATACAAACAGAACACCCACGAGGGTATAAATTCTTATATGTAACAGCACTTGCCAGGGTATAGAGCTGCTACTAATGAACGTTAAGTTAATGCTTAATCGTCTAGACCTGCAGCAGTGCTGAGAGTGGCCATTAAGGACATGGAACATACCCAGGTGTCAGAGTTGGAAGAGAAACGTGACAAAGGCGTAATAAAGACAGCAGCGGGTGACAGGGTTGAGTGACTGTGGACGCTCTCTCACCTCCTTCAACCACCACAATGTTGACGTCTTTGTGCAGCACCACAGTGCCAGTCAGATACAGCTGATTTGCGTTAGCTTCCACTTTGAACTTCTTGGCTGGGTCGTGCAGGTTTCGGATCCTGAGAAGAAACACCACGTCACACTGTTTCTAGCTCTAAAGAATGCAGGTTTGGGACACCAATATGCCTCATTCACAAGCCAAAGGCTAAAATCTTGCCCTGCTAGTTAATCCTGCAGAGGTTGTAAATTTCTATTAATTAGCTAAAATGATTAACTTTTCCATGTTTAACTTCTAGAACAATTTTAACCCCAATTATCGTTTTAAGCATATTAAGCGCATTGTCAACTATGCGTTTCGAAGAATATAGCTGAAGTATCTTTGAAAATTACAAAACATCTCCAACCCCTAGTGTGCATATGTGTAAAAATTTTCAAATTATTTCAAATCTAGATCAAGCACAAGTACAGAATTGCATCAACACACACAGATCCAATCATCTAATCACAATGCACTGCAGCTAACTCCAAACAGTAATAAAATTAAACAGTGTTTATAAAGGAGTTACCTGTAGACAGCGATGTGAACACCATGACTCAGATCTTCCTTGAGCTTCTTCACTTTCTTCTCTTTCCTTTGCTCTGCTGTCAGTTTACGTGCTGCATTTGCCTCCTCATGGGCTCTGCACGTGCACACAGGAAAAATAACAGGAAGTCATATTTCCCATCCATAAGGCAATTTTTAATTTTACTGTAATAACTATTGTCTACATAAACTGTGGTGCATTTAGTGTTTGTCCTGTTCATGTTGCAGTAGATCAATGCTGTATTGTTAACCAAGGTGACTGAAGTACGCGATTAGGTCCACAAGTCATCTGTCCCTAAGCACTCCCTTACCAGAAAATCATTATACAACATTTAACAAGGAATATGCAACTGTGCTGTTGTGGTTAATACCAGGCCTAGGGGCATGCAGGTGCACTCACTTTTGTCTCTTGGCCATCTGTGCTCGAACGTGAGCCTCCACTTTCGTGGGATCCTGTACCGCTTCCGTTCCCAGCACACGCATCAGGTTAGAGATCCGCACTGCCGAGATATACACGCAGTGATTCAAACAAAGCATGCTACAGGCATGTTGAAAAAACCTTAAATTAAATAACCTATAAATTACAAAACTTTCAAGTCAGATTAAGACCAAATCTTGCACAAATGCCAAAAAAAAGTTAGCAGTTAAATCAGAATAGATCAGATTTTACTCACATCAAAAGAGAGTAATTCAACTTTTTCTCTCCTTTCATTTTGCCATAGCAATGCAAGACTACAATCAGTACAAGTTTTTCTATGAATGCAAAAGGAGCTGACGGTTAAGTAAGGGAAGCTTATGGGTTAGAGTCTGTTCCAACTGCACGTTTAAAACATTCCACACTTGCCTCAATTGTGTGTAGTCTCTCAAATATACTTGTTTATGTGGATTTTGGCATAGTAATGGTATGTCACACCTCCCAGTCTTTGTTAATTTTAGTAATAACTCTATTCCCCCAATAGTTCTGGCTTCATTAGTATTTTTATTGCAGCCTTATTTGCTCATTACCCATTTCTACCTTCTAGCTAGTTCTCATCTAACAATGAGGGTGAGGGCTAAAATGCATCTTCCAAGATGTGCAGCTCTGCCACTATATCCTTTTGAACTGATCATGTAAAATAAGACTTCCATGACCGGTTAGCTTCACTTCAGTAAAGAGTAACTCTCTTCTACTGTTCATAGACTTGGGGAGGCCTTTTTTATTTGTCTGTGTATCCTGATATGCCACCCTAATGTGGAAAAAAAAAGTTTTGTATATGCTATAGAATGCTGCAAGTTATTGTTCAATAACTTCAAAAGGATGATAATGGCAGCATGCAGATTGTTAGGCATCCCTGCTTTACCTTTGGGTTCAGGCGGGGGCATGAGGCCGAGCCGGACCTTCTCCTGCACCTCCTTCTGTCCCTCGCGCCGTGTCTGCCTCCTCAGCTTCTTCTGTTCCCTCTTCGTCAAATATACACCCAGAGTCACCGGCTTGTCCGTGTCCACTGAGATAGAATAAGAAAGAAATATTAGCTGGGAAAATATTGCCAAGTATCTGAGCATTACACATTAAAACTAGGCATGCACCAATAACTGTTATATTATCATTTATATATTTTACATAAGATATTTTGTTTAAAATGTTCACTGTTCGGACATTGCTGAATAATAATTACAGTATACTTAACACAAATAGAACATGAACTGTCAGTAGTTATACGTTTATACACACACACACACACACACACACACACAGGAGATGCAGCAATTTCTTTACCGCTACTTGTTTCTCCAGATTAAATAGTGGCCATGAAAAGCACATATGTGCAAATTCATGCACTTCAAGGCTAAAAGGCCCATTGTTTACCATAATATTTATTGTAATCAAGTGCATTGGCTACTTCAGTGACCTTGGACCGAGGAGGGTTGCAGTAGAGAAAGAGCAGGTTTTGTTCTAATATGGACAAAGGTTCTTCTGCTGTCATTTCTCTCTTCAAATATTGTTTTTTTTGTTGACTTTTGCAATAAATTTCAAATTACCAAGCTTGATATTTACAGAGTGTACCCACTTGTGAAATTAGGGGCCACTGACTTAGAGGTCAGTAAGTCACTACTTACTGTGGTCCAAATATTTTCATGCAACTTGAAAAATAATAAATTTGACTGAAACTTTTTTTTTTTTTTTAAATAAAAGTCCTCTCATCCAGCTTACACCTCTTATTGCCAAAGTTTTAGTCACAACACTGCCTGAAAATACTGGCTTAGACAGACGACTCACAATTGGCATGAAAAGTCGAATCTTGTTTTGAAGCCAAAAGTTCAAAGAATACCTGGAGGTGCCATTTGGGCAGGGTGTTCCACCAGATTAGTGATTCCATGGAAGTCCAAGTTATCAAATACAATCTGAGCAGAGCTGAGACAGACAAAAGAGACGAAATTTCAGTAGAACAGAAAAGACTGTTAGATTGTTAAGCACTTATCGTAGCATACTTATACCTGCACATTAGTTCATTTGTTCACATCAGAACAATGAGAATGTGCAGAGCTACAAAGATGGTGACCGATCAAATAGATTCTCACAGGAACTCTTTCACCTTTGACATAGAAAAATTTATTTGACATGTCAGGCATGGCAAAAGTAACCAACAGTGCGAAAACTTAATAAGGGTCAATAGTTCTAAAACACTCACTATAGATACAGAATTCACACTGGTGACTTTACTGCACTCATTTTTAATCTGCTTTCCTTCTTACATTTCTATGTTGTTGGGCAGGATGAAGGAGTCCCACCACTCAATGGAAGGCACTTCACCTTCACCGAGCTCTTTCTTAGGGGTGATCAGAGCCAGCTTGGTCGACGCCTGGATGCCAGTCTTCTTGGCCGCCTGCGCAATCTCCATCTGCAACCTCTCCAGTTGAGCCTGAAAGACAACAGAAGAAGAAAAAATACAAACAATTGCATGCATCTATCAGCCACTGAAGTGGGAGGATCAACATCATGAGCCAAACATACTGTGACTAAAATACAAACCAGCATTTATCAAAAAAATCTTTTCATGTTTTTCTCCATCAGCTAAGTCTTATACTGTTAACAATACACACCAATAATATGGCCATAATATATTTCAGGTGGGAGAGAACAAAAGGTAGCGTTCACCTTGGTGCGTATCCGCTGGCCTATTTTCTCAAAGCGGCCCTTTTCATGGAACTTGAACCCCCTCCTTTGTCTCTGTGGCTGAGGCACGGCCATCCTGGGGTCGAAGAAAGACGTGGACTCAAGATCGTCGCTGGGCTTTTCCTTCAGCTGCTGTTTAAACTGCTCCCGCTTCACTGCTCTGATATTAGCTAGAGAGAGAGAGGGCAAGGGAGGTAAAAGCTACAGCTATAGCTGTCATTTCTCCAGCATGATTTACAGCAGCGGTATAACAGGTGAAATGTAGTGCATCCCTACATCATATTCATGCTATAAATCAACAAAGTGGAATGTCACCTCTAATCTCAGCCTGAAATAATGTATCTATCTTACATTACGGTTAGTGACCACAGAACAATTCCTCTTCAAGAAAAGAAGAAAAGTTTCCTTAAGAAAAGTTCCAAACTTCATAGTCCCTCAAGAGGTTCTGGAGCCGGTAAGTCTTCTCCTTAAAGGTTCCTTAAAATGTTCACTTAAGTATTTAAGGTTTTCTCCTTATCTTTATAATGAAGGAATCCCTTTAAGTTCATTAAACCATTGCACAAAAGACCGTAGCAACTGAAATAAGGAAAACAACTTAAATGTACCTCTGACTCCATCGTAACCACAACATGGCCGAGGTATTGGCGTTAAACGAAGTAAATGAATACATCCCAAGAAATTTAATCTTGATTAATTTAACAAATAATTTCTATTGCAATTTCCTCCAGACATTAGGTGTTTTATGCTTGCTGTAGTGGAGGGGTTGAGCAACGGTTTCTGAATGGAGAGTGAAGTTGCAGGAGGTAAGTGGCAAGGAGTCACACCTGCGACGGATTTTAATTAATGAGTGAGCTCTGTATTTCAGTGAAGTAGCCGAGAATAAACGGCAGAGAAAAGACGCAGAAAAGTGAAAGAAAATAAAACCACCAGTCAGAGTAAAATGCCCAATTCCATCACTTCCACAAAGTGTCACAGCTGTCATTTACTGAACAAATTTAGTTTTTTAGAAGGCTGTAATGCTTTATTTTAATTGTATTCCTCCAGAAGTGTAACATTTTCCTATGCTGAACAAGGTTTGGTTTTCTTCGCCCCCCACCCAACCCCCCCCAATAGGCCAACTTCGTGAGGCGAAAACAAGTGAGCTGGTGATAACTATCTACTAACAAGTTGCGCGAGTGTAAGCAAACAATATCCATGGGAACGCTACCGCTAATGCTACTGCTGTGAAATCTCTTTCTATCCTGAACATTTTTCTTTAACTAAGGAATCTTATGTGATTTTGTGCAACATCCTTAAATAAATCCCTCAACTAAGGAAAAATGAACCCTTAAGTACCGTACTTAAGGTCAAATCTTAAGGTGTTTGTGCAACTGGCCCCTGGAGCATTAGAAGCAATATGGCTGTTAATTTACCAGGGTATCACAGACACATTCTTTTTAGCTTTTCATTAATTTCAATGTTACCTTTCAGAGTGGGCATGCGGTGTGTGAGCTCCACCTCTTTGCCACTAGCATCGACTGTTCTCCCGAGCTCATCCAGAATGAGCGGTGTCGGCTTTGTGACCTCGCGGGCCTCCACTTTACTGTAAAAGCACAAACGCACGCAAAGTGCACAGCATGAGCACAAACAATGAACAGCAATAAAGAGAAACTGGGACGCTAGAGACAGATCATGTGTGCTTCTTTATCTAGGACAAATATGCTTGTGTGTGCATGTAGATTTTCTGCTGCACTCACGGTGGTGCAATGCCCATGGCATGCAGGTTAGCAAGCGCCACAAGGTTGTGTGGCCCCGCATTGTTCATGGTTCCCAGGATGCCTGGCTTCATGGCCAGCGTGGACTGGATCTTGGCCTGGAGCTCAGCAGCTTTGCGTGCCTTTTCGATGGCATCGTTCATGAAGCTGGCGGCCTGTGAGGGGGCGATGGACTGAGCTGGGCCTGGAGCAGGAGACAGGAGAGGGCGAATGCTGGGTGCTGCTGGCTGGGGGGTAGCCAGGGGCATTCTGGGCTGGAGATTAAAAACTACAGTTACATTTGGCTCCATACAGTATGCAAGTGAAGTGAGTTCATGAAGTCATTAAACACATGACCGTCTCAACGGGCTTGACAGATGAGAACTGGCAGCCAGAATTTAGATCCTATTATTTAAATATACCCCAGTTCTTTGAAATCCTTACCTGAGTGATACTAAGCTGCTTCTTCCGCTCTTCAATCTGGCGCGTGGCTGCTTCCATCATCTGCTTTATCTGCAGAAGAAAGGGGTAAAGATTTGTTAAGATGATGTAAAAAAGCAATTATGCCACTTTTTATACCAGAAACTGTGCAGTGCGCAGAGCTGCTATTTAAAATATAAGTATGCAAATTTTTGTACAGGATGGTTGTGATTTCAGGCTATAAATTCTACAAAATACAATATTCATGCTATACTTTACAATACATCTTCACATCTAAGGCGTAATATTTCAGCCTAATAAGGGCACCAGCACACAGTCTAGAGTCAGATAAAATTTACACTATGGGAATGACAAAATCTCATTAGATTAATGAACATCATATGAGAGCATAATGCATGTTTATAATACATTTCACTAATGAGTGACCTCGTATCTCACTAGTAACTCACACTAGTGTAGCTGTAGCATAATTCCTGATGCACCCCGTCACCATTGGCAATTCAAAATATCACTATGCTTGAATTTAGAGGTAGCTGCCTATGTCGTTTTTTTTCCTTTACAAGGTGCCATTGCATTATCTGGAACTGTTACACACTAACACCAAAATGGTTCTCAGCCAAGAGTTTGGTTCCCATGTCAAAACGCTGCTTGGTGGCACACACCTGCATCTTGGTGAGCATGCCTGGACTTTCTGCAGGAGGTCCAGGAAGAACCTCTGGCTCTTCAACCTCCTCGAATCGGGGTACTCTCTTCTTCTTCGCAGCTGCACCACCCTCTTGATCTTTCTGCGCCTCCACCTCATCACCAAACACGTCCTGTATAGAGAGAGAAAAGACGAGTGAGCAAGCTGCCGTTACTGTAACGTTTCAGACATAACACCTTTAGGCTGTATATATGTGATGTTGACCAGCAACAAGAGTCTTGCAAGTGAACTAAGGTCACAAGCTATTTTGATGTTACATAAGGAAGCAGGAGCTCACGGAGATGTGAAGTAAAAAAAAAAAAAACCCACCATGGATATGGAGCGAGGGTAAGACTGACCTTCAGCTCTCTCTTGCGGTGTTTCTCGGCTGCGCCTTTATTGCCCCGGGAGTTCCTGCTCTCTTCTAGTGCTTCAAAGAGCCGCTCTACAAAGCTGCCCGCCGAATCATCCAGAAATGGTCTTAGCTGGTCTGAGATGCACAGAAAGCCAAGTCACACAATTATAAAAATCACACGATTATCTCGTCAAGATCCAACTAAAACCCACAAATTACAAACACTGTGTATGCTGTGTATAGAAGTCTTAAAGCCTGAAAAGGTTTTGGAGAACCCCAAGGGTAGATAAATTTGTAGTCCAGGGACACACCAGGGACAAACAAACTTGGTGCCCAAGGTAATATTTTATTCGTAGTTGCCCAGCAGACAAGTATCGAGGTGTGCTGCACAACAAGGACGGGGTTGAGATCCCAACCCAACTTGGCCAGGTTAAAAACAGCCCAGCACCTATGCCATCAAACTGTGAATTTTCCATTTTGCAGAGATATGTGCTTGTACCTGTTGTCTTCCTTTTGTCCAGACCTTTCCCTACGCAGTGCAGAGCTGCAGTGACCACAGTGGGTTCTGAGAAACCCAGCACCTTCTTCACGGTGCGCTCCACCCAGGGCCGCAGCTCCTCCACCTCCCGCTTGGGCAAAGACATGCTGAGGAGATCTGAAAGGGGTGAGGAGGGAAAAAATATCATTAGATACATGTTAATTCTTTCAAAAAAGATTTTGCGTTGTTCAATTTCACTCATGAAAGCTACTTTGCTTAATCATCAATCAATAGTTTATGGCTCTGATTAAGGCAATGAAGTGGCTATGTTTTGCAGCTGTGCTTCACAGTCCTGCTTTTGACCAACACCATAGCCTGTTTTTTAATCCCAATTAATTCTGTCTACATGATTTTACACTGCCAAAATTCCCAGTAACATTTATTCCAATTATATTACCAGAGAGTACCTGACACATTTTGCAACAAACAAGTTAAACAAGATTTAACACTGGCATATCCCAATAATAATAATTAACCCCAGTACACATCTAAACTCTTTTTCCAAGAATGGTGGAAACGGTCATTTCCTGTCTTCATATTGATCAATATCAATGCAGCACAAGCCAAGTGTGCATAGGGTTAGGGTTAAGTGCAAACTTAAGTGCATAAGTCTCTCTCTGACGTTTGTTATTCCATCAACCATGTCATGTCGTGTCTCGACTAATGGTTCTTTAAACTATAGACAGTTTTTTGTAACCTTCACTGACTGCCTCTGATGCAATATTTTTTCATTTGCTTGGTTCAGTCAGGTGGAACCTATGCCACTGGGGCTTCAATTGCAGTCTACTAGTTGACAAACCCTAGTGTATGATATGCTTTTCCACTGTGTGAAATTAGCTAATAAATTTATAAATACTTAATATATTGAAATAATGTGCATTAAGCATTCTAAGGCTTAAAAGAGAACGATTTTACCCGAAGAGAGCGACATATTTTTCTATTTAGCATAGCCACCATTTCCAGTCACCTCGTGTTTCATTACCCCCCCCCCGTTAAAGAAGCGATTGTTAATTTCGTTTTTTTACGCCTACTTACACTGTGTAATCTGTTTAGAAAGTTTCACTTTTGATTAAACTTGTTAATATTACACCCATAGAGAGATTTTTTTTTTTGCTTTTATACACATGCACACATTTACGTGCTTACGTATCATTAATTGTAGTCCCATTTACCTTTCCCTTTTGGTAATCAAGTAACGTAACGTCTAACGCTACGATTAGTATTCTCATGCTAACCAAGCGGCTAGCTAGCTAGCATTGCCGTTAGATTTCAACGTTTGCAGAAACATACCAGCCAATTTCTGTCAGTCCTAACGCCAGACAAATCTTCTGCCTCGACTATAATCTTCGTCGATTAAAAAAACCTCACGGAACACAATTCTAATTTAAAAATAATTGCAATGCAAAAAAATACATTTAGTGAACTTTCTGGTTCGCGCGGCGTCCAGAAAACGTTCAGGACAAAACCGGAAGTATAAAGGACCAACTACTTCGTCACAGCAAAAAAATTAGGAATTCACGTTAGTGCTGCCACCTGCCGTCCTGGTGGCATATGACCTCCACTCTTCATCTAGATTTTGAATTGTGGCTATGGGATTTGTTTCCATTCAGCCACAAGAGCATTAATGATCTCAGGCACTGATGTTTGGCGAGGAGGCCTGGCAGATAGTCAGTGTTCACTGGGTTTGAGTTTAGCTCTCGAGCTCATACACTTCAACTTTGGCAATCCATGTCTTCATAGACATTGCTTTTTGCACAGGGACATCGTCATGGTGGAACAGGTTTGGAAAGTGTAATGCTACAGCACAAATAGGCCCTGTTTACACTTGGTTTTAAAATGCATCTTGAGCATTTGGGTCACAAATGGACTGCTGAGACACACTGGGGTTTACACCCATGTTCATCAGGTGTCTCCACGGTGTCCAGCTGACTTTTGTTCAAATTTCGTTACTGCCTACATCACATCCACTAGAAGGTCAAAGGTTGCCACACAAAATTATATTAAAATGTTAAACCTGCAACATACATTCATTATTTTCTTTCACTCCAACCACGTACATCGGTGCTCCTCTCCAGTTCTTTTCTAGCGTGTCATGCTGTTACAAAAACAACCTCCGCGTCCAACATTAATGACATATTTTGGTCACTGGACATATGGTGGTCTGTGGTAGCTCAGTGGTTAAGCCGTTGGACTAGTGATTGGAAGGTCGTGAGTTCAAATCCCAGCACCACCAAGCTGCCACTGCTGGGCCCTTGAGCAAGGCCCTTAACCTTCACAGCTCACTTGTATAAAATTTTAAAAAAAAAGCGATGTAAGTCGCTCTGGATAAGGGTGTCTGCCAAATGACATAAATGTAAATGTCATATTGATATCTAGTATTTTCAAAAGGCTGAACATTTTATATATATTACAACCCATCTATGTACAGAATGAATTGTATTTTTACAGATAATTAAGGGAATTGACTGTTTAATTTACTAAAATATACTGTGTTTTACATCTTTTAAGCAGATAACCATTATTTCAACCTTTAAAAGAATGTTATTAAAATGATTTTCTATGTTAATAAATGATAGGCAACCTGTTAAAATATGGTGAAAAGTTGTATTTCTGTGAATAGAAATGAGTGTAATTTTATAGGTTTTTACCATTGTTTATGAAAACATTATTTTACTGTAAATAACTACTTTTACAGAACAAAGATTTGCTTCTCTCAGTGAACAACATGATTTCTGACATGGTCTACAGTAGCTCTTTTCACATTTGGAGATTGGAAGACTCTATATGTCATGTATACATTACGGCACAGTGAAATTCTTTTCTTTGAATTAGCCCAGCTTTTTAGGAATTTGCGGTCAAAGTGCTGGGAAAGCCACGTAAGCCACCCCTGGAGCAGAGTGGGCTCAAAGCCTTGGTCAAGAACCCAATAGTGGTTCAGTGGTTACATTTAGCAGGAACCCTTAGCCACATTGAGTGAAAGCCAGCCAGTGACTCAGCTGTTCAGACAGCCAGGGGAAGTTTATTCCACCACATTTGAGACAGCTCAGAAGAGTCTTGA
>JAQQZX010000033.1:3479786-3490424 GCA_030068355.1 Notoglanidium maculatum | reverse complement strand
ACAATGGTAATATAATACATGATTTCTATGAAGTGGATACTACATATACAACTAATGCACTGTAGAAGAAAAAAAAAGAAGAAGAATACCACTAAAAGAAGAATACTGTATAGAGAGATATTGCACAAAAGTTATTGTGTCTTAAACAAAGGTGGAAAAGTAATTAACTATAAATGAATAAAAATGATGTGGCATTCTTTACTAAGTAAAACATTATTGCTGCGGAAAAAAACAGCTTAAAAAACTTAGCTAAGATTGTTTTTTTAATCGACTGCCACTAGCTTTACAGTGACGTAGTATGAGTATTCGGTTTGGGAATGTTCTGTGAGTAATAGATAAATAATAATGAACATAATGTATTGTACCGCTAAAAGGAACTGTGTTGAGCTGGAATGATTGGCCAAATCCTCGACCACATGCATAAAAAGCTTTCATACTGCAGATAATCTTAATCACTATGCACATGATGTGTTAGTGTCATCGTTGCCATTACGACATAGAGTGCTTGAGTCTACTCAGATAATTTGGGTTTGTAATAGCACTTTTCCCCCCACAGCACATTTAACCGATTATTAAAAGGAAATTAATGGTCCATGTACATTTGGTCATTTAACTATTTTCAACATGTTGGTCTTACACTTAAGAAAACCTTTATAGTTTGTTAAATCATTGCACAAAAAACCTTAACAACCAAAATAAGGAAAACAACTCTATGTGCAACATTGCAGAGTTTATGGCAATAGATGAAATGAACACATCCCAAAAACTTATTTTTTTAATTAATTAATTTTTGTAGGAATTTCCTCACACAGTTATTTGGTATATGCTTGCTGTTAAGTGTGGATAATTTTTTTAAATACATGCTTTCTTCCTGTTCCTCCAGTACAATCTTTTCCTCCTCTGACCAGTTTGGTTTTCTTGTCTTTTGACAGGCCAACATTGTGAGGCGATAACAGGATATGCAATAACAGCTATCACAAGCAGGTGCAGGTACGAACAAACAGTCTCTGTGGAACTGTAGAAGATTGCTGTAAAATCTCTTTCAATGCAGCAAATCCCTTAATGTTTTTTCTTAACTAAGAGAACCTTTTGAAGGATTCTGTGCAACACCCTTAAGTAAATCCCTCAGCTAATGAGAAATTAAGCCTTAAGTGTCATACTTAAGGGGAAAACTTACGGTGTTTTTGTGCAACTGGCCCCAGACACACCCAAGGATAAGATTTGTATGTATGCGGGTGAGAGCGTTTGTGTGGGGCGTGTCTCAGAGGAAATTTAAAATCCCACGCATGCGCATTGCAGCCATGTTCCGTAAAAACACACTATAATGGGTTAAAAGGTTTAATAATGTATAATAATAATAATAATTACAAATATTTTATTTTTTAAAAATAAATGTAATTTTATGAGTGAATAATATTAAGGGGAAAAACAATTCCAAAAAAGGAGACCACAGAACGGTTAGAGTTCAAATCTTAGGCGCATGCGCAGTTCGAGTTTGACCACACGCCTCACAGAGCATGCGTGCCTGGATTTAAAATCCCTCGCGCATGCGCATTTGAGGCTTTTCATCACCTACGCTGCGCCACATTGTAATGCTGAAGGAGCGAAGCGGCTTCAAGGTAACGGTCTCGCTGGACAGCCGTGCAGTTCTCCGACTTCCCGGGGAGTTTTATCCTGAACCGATCAGCGTACGTTTTCGCTCTCCAATGCATATTTTGTCCGGATGAGACGGTTTGCTTAAAGGGGTCGTGTTTTTCTCTTTGTTTGTTTCATTTTGGTGCGTTTAAAGCTTAAATGGACCCCAGGGTGGCTTGGATTCAGCCCGAGCAGAAAGGACCAGCCAACGCTTTGTGGATGCACATATGGGAAACCTCGCACGGCTTACGGACTAATGACTCACCCAAGCCTCGTTTGAACCCGGCAATGGCGCCGGGCTTGGTGCAAACCAACTCCTCCAGCTGTATCAGCCCGCATCCCGTTCAGGTTTCTCCCAGTTTCACTCTCCCACCCCCGTTTGATCACTGCAATCTGACTGCACTGAATGGCACTTGCACAGGAGCAGGGAAGCCGAGTGCTTCTCCCAGAAATGGCTCCCTGTCTCCATCGTCCTCCTCGCTGGACTCTGAAACGGACAGTCCCAAATCGGACTCGTGTGACAGCACAAGCACCGACCAACCCCATCCCAGACTCTATTTCAGCTTCAGTGAGCAGCTGCACAACATCAATGACTATTTGCATCAGCATCAACAGCAGCATTTGCATCTCCAAGCACATCTACACCAACACCATCACCATCATCACCGGCATCCATCCCAGCACTTGCTTAAAGCTCCTGACCACCACCATCCAGCCAGGAAAAAGGGCGAGAACAAGGCCAGCAATTATGGGGTTAACTACTTGCTCTCCAGCTCCAGTGGACCGAGACCCCTATTCTGCACCGAGACGCCGTGGAAGACCAGGAGATACAGTCCAGGGGTGAACGGGTAATGAAGGGGGAACGTTATTGATTTTGTATGACTGACTTATTTTTATGATTTCTGATTTAGCAGGGATGTCTACAGGTGCTTCATTTTTGAACTTTTCAAACATGCATCTTGATGAAAAATTAAATGTACACTTTCACCCCAAATAATCCCCAAAACATTACTGGTGTTTGACATTTGATTCTTTAGTTTTATTAGCTTATTTCCATAAATATCTTTCTTAAATCACATCCAGTTCTTGAGTGATGGAGCACTGATTTGCAAATGTGGTACCCAAGACCCAGTACAAAAGGAAAAGGAACTAACCAATCACTGTGGAAGTTTACATCATTAACCTGTGCATGAACAATCTCTAAAGGAACCCCCCGGGCCTACTTCAATTTTTTTTTTTTTTTTTTTTTTTTTTTGTTTCTTTTAGCATCGCTTGGTGTCAGCCATTTTGCAAAAGTAGAGGATGCTGTAACACTCGGGTGCAGAAATGTTCCTCAGTCCAAATGTAGTTTGAGTTAAATGTCAGGGTATTAAGGATACAGTTCAACTCATAAAATTTGGCAGTGTGAACACGCTAGGTTTAAATGTATGCAAAATGTGGCATTTTAGATGTAGCTAATTATTTTTTGCCTTGGATCAATTTGGCCCCCATCGACTTCTTAGTTGTCCAAGTTTGACTTTGGAATTTCAATCAAAATCTGCAAGTAACAATAATACATTCTTCTTTAAACTTAAGTTATAATAATTTACACAAAAACTAAGTCACCAAGCATATCGTGCCAGATCCACTCAATTCAGGGCAGGCGGACGACTGCGTGTTTGTTTTTGTCAACGTAACTCATTCCTTTAACTTTTTTAAGTTGTAGATTTGAGAATTTTTATATCTTATTTACCTCAAAGCAAGAAATCTACACCTTAATTTAGAGCAGTGCATATTCAAACCAAAACCTTTAAATACAGCTGAAGCTTTCAAAAATGTTAATTGTTTGTCATTATTTTGTTTTCATACCAAAGATTTCATTGCTGCGTTTCAAGCTAGCATTCGTGCGACAAATATAAATGTTTGGTTTTCATACTCTTTTACTATTACATGTTAAACATGTAGTCTATTCAACTTGAAGATGGTATTTTTTTTTTTTTTCCCCCCTACAGCCTTCATGAAGAGATAGTGGACTTCTATGCCTTCATGTCCCCCCGGCCTGAGGAAGAAGCCATGAGGAGGGACGTAGTGAGCCGCATCGAGGGCGTGATAAAGAACCTGTGGCCTGCAGCTAACGTGGGTAACATCGCTGGGATGTGGGGTTACAGATTCTGAACCAAGCCAAGCCTCTAAACCAGTGGTCCCCAACCCTGTACCTGGAGATCTACCTCCATGAAGATTTTAGCTTCAGCCATAATTGTGCCTACCTGACTATCCAGTCATGGCCTTAAGAAGTTCTTGATCAGCTAAAAGAGGTGTGTTAGATTTTATTTGGAGATGAAACCTGCAGGAAGGTAGAGCTCCAGGAACAGGGTTGGTGACCACTACTCTAAACTAGTGGTCTAGTTTACTACTTGCCTTTAACCATGTATGTGCGAGAGGGCTGCTGCATGTATCCTGCAATTGTTTGGTGCATCATTTGTGCACGTCACCAGAAATTACCATTACACGTCTGCGTGGTGCAATACCAATGTAAACAGTAGGAACTATATAGCACCATGTGACAGTGTCCGCAGCAGAATAAAAAAAATCTAACATTGTGTCTCAAATAACATACTTGTGTACTATTCTAGACCATTATTGAGTGCTAAAACGAACCGTTTTTCAGGTTACAGTTTGGTTTTAAAAATTCAAACACTTTCACGTAATCCTTAAACCTAACAAATGGTCTGTTGGAGTACCACTCTAGTAGATCTTCTGAATTACAAAATGTTTTTTGAATATTGGGTGAGGGTTTTCGATTTGAGCCACAGCCCATGACAACGGTCCCGCAGACAGCAGAAAGATTTTAAAGATTACCAGTTCAAGCATATTTATTGTTGTGTACATGAAATTGCTAAACGTTACTGTTCGACTTAGAATTCAGGCAGACAGGGATGTTTTTGCTCTAATGTGTAATCTAGTGGACATTGCTTTTAATCCTCCAGATGTTTATAAGATACACAAGCCAGTATGTTGTTTGGGTTTCTGTTGCTTCTACACGTGAATGTAAGGTAATTCTGCAAAGATTTACTGGCCTTGTTATCTGATGAATCATGTGTTTGGAAATGTGTAATTTCCCCCCTTTTTCTTAAATGTCTACCAGAACTGGTTTGGTTTACGCTACCAGTGTAGGTGCACGATACTCAAAGGCAGCTATATATGTATCAACATACATAGCTTTATAGGTTTTTTAATTTAAAAAAACTGTTCAATGATTTTTAATGTCTGCATTTAACTATATATTTAATATTAAATTTTAGTTATAAAAGTCTTAGTCATGTTATTAGTTAATTATATTTGTTAAATTGCTTTTTTAATACTAATCTTTTCCTATAATAGCAAGTCTCAAAACATTTTATTCTGCTTACTACAGCTTTTTGCCAATGCTAACCATTTGTTATTAATTAAAGAAAGTACCACTTGCACATACTATGAAGAATGGGTAAGTTAACCCTTGCAGCTGGAACTATTGTCAGAGCCACTGTTGTAGAAAATTAACCTCGGGTGGTACAAACTGCAACATCTAATATCTTGCATTTTATTTTTCAGGTTCAGATATTTGGCAGCTTCAGTACTGGACTTTATCTTCCAACAAGGTGAGGAGCATTTTCCACACCTTACTGAGAAAGAAAATGGAAACTGAGGGGTGAAATAGGGGAGAGAAAAAGAACAAAAAGGAGGAAGATGAGTTTAATAAAGAAGCTGATGAAGGAACGAATCGCAGAGAGAAAAGGGAGAAGAAATTGGAAGGGGGGATTGCCGAGGAACTTTAGGAAGAAAAGAAAGAAGTGAAAAGTAGAATCATCGAGAGAATGAAAGGAAAAAATGAGTAACTGCATGGGAGAAAAAGATTAAAAAAGAAGGAAATCAGCGGATTGATCTATCAATTAAATGAAGGAAAAGCAAATGATGAGGGGAACAAGAAAGTAGAGAGAATGGATAGAAAGTGACCAAAGGAAGAAAGAAAAACTACAAATAAATGAAAGGAGAGACAGTTTGTGTAGGCATGTCAATACGTAGATTTATTTAATGGCTCAACTGCCAATAGAACTCAGCAGCTATGAAATAAAAATCTGTGGACTGAGACTAAAGGGCAATGAAGCTATACTTTCTGGTGTGTGTGAGACAGTGACATTGACCTGGTGGTGTTTGGGAAGTGGGAACATCCTCCTCTACAGCAGCTTGATCAGGCTCTGAGGCAGCAAAACCTCGCCCAACCGTTCTCCATTAAAATACTAGACAAAGCCACGGTATGTCCCCTTACAGCTTTGTGTAGTTTTTGCCCTTTTTTCGGGTTTGCGGTAGCTGTGATTGTATTCTGTTCTTTGGCCGGCTGCATTCTCAGGTTCCTATAATCAAGTTGACGGACCGAATGACTGAGGTGAAGGTGGACATCAGTTTTAACGTGGAGACGGCTGTGAAAGCGGCGCGCTTCATCAAGGACCACTTAAAGGTTAAGCATAGCTTTAAGGCTTGCAGGTATAATATTCTGGTAACATCAGAAATAACCAAAAGAAGAGGGGTTGCTGAAGCCAAGAAGGCAGATATCAACTTGTTTTTCATTTTGTCTTAGCCTCTCATCCTTTGTTGTTATGATGGATATCCATTCGCTTGTTGTCGCTGCGCTGAAGTGAACTCTGCGGGTGTGCTTGACCGTTTCGTTCCTCGTCTACTTCTGCAGAAGTACACGGTGCTGCCGTACCTGATATTCGTTTTGAAGCAGTTTCTGCTGCAGTGGGATTTAAACGAGGTGTTTACAGGAGGCATCAGCTCCTACTGCCTCATTTTAATGGCCATCAGCTTCCTGCAGGTAAAAGAACACCTTTAAAGTAACAAAGCTAGTATAAACTGCATGCTGATTAACGTTCTCATTTTTGGAGTGTAAACATGTGCAAAGGCGCATTTTTGAAAATATTCAGTGGCATCCTCACAAGTGTAAAAGATTTTTGACCAAAAAAAATCACAAGTTATGCCTTCTGCTTAATATAATATATTTAATAATGGCTGTGTGTGGTTGGTCTGAATTGTGGTTTAGCTCCACCCCAGGATTGACTGCAGAGCGGCCAACATAAACCTGGGCATGCTCCTGATTGAGTTCTTCGAGCTGTACGGCCGCCACTTCAACTACCTGAAAACAGGGATCCGTGTGAAGAACGGAGGAGCGTATCTCGCTAAGGAGGAGATGATGAAGGCCATGGGCAGTGGCCACAGACCTTCTATGCTGTGCATTGAGGATCCAAACTTACCGGGTATGGAGGACTCGCACACTTATTTTGATAGCGAGTTTGTTTTTAAAAAAAAAAAAAATATATATATAAAGCAAAATGTTTCTGTAAATAATATATTGCAGTACTGTACTTAATAGTTAATGCTTAAATAACATGCATGTGCAAATAAAAACTAAATAAAATATTAAATTCATATAGAAATATTATATGCGATACAAGTAAATGAGGTTTTTTTTATATATAAAAAGTAGGATTTTGGTAGGCTACACTCGTAATCGATCACAAAATGACTCATTTGCGGGTTCGGGTTTGTGTTTTTAAGGCAATGACGTGGGCCGCAGCTCTTACGGTGCCCTGCAGGTGAAGCGGGTGTTTGATTATGCCTACATCGTCTTGAGTTATGCCATGTCTCCTCTCGCCCGCTCTTATACCAATAAGGACAATGACAGGTCAGTGTTTACTATCATTTGCCTGTATTTCTCTGAATACTATGCAGGCACACAGACATTTAATGACAGTTGTTTTAAAAAGGGGAAAAAAGTTAAATGCAACTTGGTCAGTTCTAGTGAGTGTAATCTTTAAAGATGAGTGCAAACTGATGTGAATTGTGCACACAGATGTTTGTGTGCGCAGCAGTGAAGTGTTTTAGAGAAACTCTTGTGTGAGCACTGAGACCTCTTCCTTTTCTCTCGGTCATAAATAAGATTAAATAAATTAAACCATGGCCTAAAGAAACAAAGACCTTGTTTGCACTTGATATTAAAATGTGTCTAGGGCGATCTGAACACAACTGGATGGTGCTAAATACAAGTGTAAACGACCTCCAAGACGCATTTGCTCAAACCACTTGCCGATGTGGTGTGGGACGCATTTAACCACATACCTTCTGTAGTGTAAACGCTAATGTCTCTCGGTGCATCTGCAACACGGAAGTAACAGGAAAATACCTCATTAACGCTGGACGTGGAGGTCGTTTTTGTAACAGCTCAACACACTAGAATAAAATGGTGAGGCGCACCACTGGTTTATGTGGTTGGAGTGCAAGAAAATAATGAAGGTATGTTGCAGATTTAATGTTTTAATATAATTTTGCACGGGGAGCTTTGACCTTCTAGCGGAAGTGATTGAGGCAGTAACGAAATTTGAACAAAAGCGGTCAGCTGGTCACCTTGGAGACGCATGATAAACACGCGTGTAAATGGCAATGTGTTTCGGCAGTCCATTTGTGACCCAATTGTGGCTCAAGACACGTTTTAGAACCAAGTATAAACAGGGCCAAAGGGTACCTGAAATGTGGGGCTTTTTTTTTTTTTTTTTTTTTTTTTTTTAAATATATAAAGTGTTTGGTCAATTTTATTTTGAATACAAAGTAAAACGAGTTAAATTGAAAATGTGGTTGTTGGGTGACAATAATGATCTGTGATTGGTTATTGGGAGCTTGAACAAAACTGGTTCATTCAGGCTTCATACACAATGATGGTTAAGTAGCTGAACATCCTCTCACAACATACACATCAGCTGTTACGTGAGCTACAAAGCCGTATCGAGTGCAGGACCGTCGCTAATGTCTGCTCAGAAAGGCACTAGATTTGTTGCTTAAAAGAAGTCTCTAAAGAGATCTTGAAGTCTCCAGATTTGGAAACAAAGTTGGCAACACTGGGTGCATCCGGGAGGTGTCAGCGCCTGAGTTTGTGGGAGCAATAAGTTGCTTATTAAAGACTTAATAAGGCAGTGATTAGCTTAAAGGAATGTATTTCCGGTAAATCCCGAGCAATAAATTGGTTCGCCGATATTATTGGCCAATAGGTGCTAATTACCAATAAGTTTGTTTTTGATAAATGACAATTAAAAAAGAAACTGAGCGTTGGAAGATGGATCCTTTAACCATGAGTGCTGTTGTTGCTTAGTTTGTCCTCCAGAGGGAGCACTGCAATGCCTCTCTTGAGTCTCTGAGAGTCATGCAGAGTAGCAACAGCATGTCACAGATGAAGGCATCCAGGTGTTCAAGAGTCAGATTCACTTGTACACATAAATGAATGGCCTCTATATAAATTTGTATTTTCGAGGTTTAACTGAAGTAGCTTTGTACAGATTCTATATAAATAAATAAATAAAACAAAGTATCCTAAAACATTTAATGGTTATATTAGCATTGCATATATGCTGTATTTGCATGTTGATGGCTTTTTTTTCTAATTAAGTAGGTTATACCTTGAAAACACAAAACTAATTAGTGCACATGTTTCCAGATATAGGCCTTGTTAAAGTTATGTACATTTAAGCCTGCCTCACTATTTTTGTACTATTCACAGTATTTTAATACATATCTATTTGAATGATTTTTTTTTTCTTCGAGGGGCAGTTATTGGCTTATTTTAATATACGTTATCATAAATCACAGACCTTATCGTTATCTATATCTGTGCCAAAAATCTCTTCAGTCAGCCTCTAATTTCCAGAAGCATGTCCTCATCCACAAACATGAACACATAGATGGTCTGTCTCCCTCAGCGCACTCAGCCGGATCCTCAGAATGACCCAGGAAGTGATTAACTACAGGGAGTGGATCATTCAGAAGTGGGGGGACCGGCACAATGCCAGAATCAACCACTACAGTGAGTGAAAGGTTTTAGGCATGATGCAGTTTTTGAAGGTGCACCGAATTCTTTGATTTTTGTGTGTGTGTGTGTGTGTGTGTGTGTGTGTGTGTGTGTGTGTGTGTGTGTGTGTGTGTTTAAACAGTCATACAGTTTGGTGGTGAATATGAGGAGCCGCAAAGAGACTCTGTGTCTCCACAGAGTGCCGATTCACTCATGTCTCTGTCCAGTCCCCAGCAGCACTCCTCATCGTCCTCAGCCTCTTCCGTTTCCTCGCTCTCAGGAAGTGACCTTGTACGTTGCCACAATTACCTGGTTATCCAGAAAGCCTGGTTTTTTTTTTTTAGCGAAGTACCAGTGTTTTCAAATAATGAAACATTTTGCAAAAGAGTGAAAGTTGAAGCTGTTTGAGCTGTGCGTAAAGATAAGGAGGTGAGAGAGCTGAACAGACTAAAGCAATTAAAGTGCCACTGCATCGCTCACTTTGGGTGGGGATGACTCGGGCCACTATAGCATCTGTCATCTGGTAGTTGAATGGCATTGTGGGTAGGAAACTGTTGTGTAAATAAACTTGTTGTGGAATTACAGAAATCACATGTTAATCATAAAGATTTAGGGTTCTGAGTGGATATTTGTCTTTTTGTTGCATCCCTTCATTCTACTGCACTCATTTTGACAAATTTAATAAAGCATGTAACAGCATTCATTTTCACCATTGTGCCAATGTCTTTCCTCTTTTCTCCTTTTTCACAGGACTCTGACTGTGTTCCATCTGGGCATAAAGCCCCACACCAAACGTTCCCAGCATACCCTGTGCCCAGCCCTCAGCAGAGACTACCTGAAACCACCTCTAATGGACGGGTAGGATTGTCTTCTGTGTTCTGAGTACCGCAGGACTGAGACAGGGTGATAATGTCTGGTCATAATTTGCATGTTGTGTAATTTGTGATGTTCTTCTAAGTCACAAACTGCACCAGTGTCTTACATTATAGTGTATTTTTATTTTATGTTTTTTAGAATATTGCAAAAATCCTATTCATTTGTGCTCCAATTTAAGAAACGTGCAAGTCCCCAGAGAACAAACGTGCAAGTCCCCAGAGAACAAACGTGCAAGTCCCCAGAGAACAAACGTGCAAGTCCCCAGAGAACAAACGTGC
>JAQQZX010000033.1:3451977-3468606 GCA_030068355.1 Notoglanidium maculatum | reverse complement strand
GTAAATAATAATTAGTGGAAACGACTGGACGGACTTATTTTTAGTGGCTACATATGTTATGTTAGTATAGAGAATCTAAAACGCATTAAAATTATGTACAGGTTTTTGTGTGATGCCTAGTTTATCATTATAAACCACTTCAACACCTCCTCCTCAGCCAGTTAGACGAGGCTGGAGTATATAACTATAACCAGGAGGACTAGCTTCGTTTAATGCTATGTACTCATTTGGTTTGATCCATGTTTCTGTTAAACACATACACATATATATATATATATATATATATATATAAACACAATACTGCTGATCAGTAATAATTTCATTAACAATAAGTGCTTTAGATGTTAGAGATCTAACATTTAATAGTCCTAGCTTTAGATCAAAGGTGTGGGCTGTACATTCAGCCATCCATCCATTATCTATACCGCTTTATCCGTCTGGGTCGCAGGGGACGCTGGAGCCAATCTCAGCAGACTTCAGGCGAGAAGCGGTGTACACCCTGGGCAGGTCGCCAGTCCACCACAGGGCCAACACAGACAAACAGCCACACCCGCTCGCATTCACAAATATGGGCAATTTAGAGTAGCAAGTTGACCTAATCTGCATGTCTTTGGACTGTGGGAGGAAACCCACGCATGCAACATGCAACCTCCACACAGAAAGGCACCCCGGGTGGTACGGGGATCAAACCCAGGACCTTCTTGCTGTGAGGCGACAGTGCTAACCACCATGCCACCGTGCTGTGCTGTGCCGTGCCGTGCCGTGCCGTACTGTACATTGAGTATGATCCAAATTTATTTTAATTAGGTTATTAGAACAAACTTCCTGAGTATTTCTACATTTTTCTTTAACTCAGGATAAGCTCAGACAGAGTGAATAAAAATGGAATTGCAAATGTCTGTAATGAAACTGCCCCAAGATGATAAAATACTCCTTGGAAAAGTGCCCATGACATAACCACAAACTTGCACAAATTCCAAATGTCCAAAATGACCCCAATAATTTTTTTCCTCAACTAAGGGATGGCTGGAAAAGGGAATAGTGTGCTGTCTTGTACAGCCAAAAAAGCATTGGCAAACCATGCTTGCTGCTAATGAGCTACTACTGAAGAGCAAGACCCTTACCTGGGGGTACATATGTTATACATATGTTATACTGGAGGAACATATGTTTTAGATAGCATTTGTTGTTTTTTTGTTGATCCATTATCACTTTGACATTCCTTAAGAGCCTGTGGTGCAAAATTATACATATAATTAAACACTTTAAACTTAATACTCAGTATTTCTGGCTTTTTGGGGCCAAAAATGTCTTAACTACACAAAATCCATCACTACCTTCTTCTCCTGTGATATAATTTTTTTTATTTTGCTAAATTTTAATTAAATATATATACATGAGCACAGGTCGCACTAGAGGATGTCGGGCCCTCAAGCCACCCTCATTGTAGAGCTCTAGCATTACTCCTCCTGTTCCTCCTCGCAAAAAGGAGCAGACACCGGTACTGCCGCTGGGTTGATGCCCTTCTGTGGCCCTGTCCAGCTCTCCTAGTGTATTGGTCCATCTCCTGGTATCTCCTCCATACTCTTAAGACTGTGATGGGAGACACAGCAAACCTTCTTGTAATGGCATGTATGGATGTTCCATCCTGGAGGAGCTGGAGATACTGCCTCATGCTACCAGTAGCGACAAGGACTCTAGCAAAATACGAAACTATTGAAGAATCAGTCAGGAAGGATAAGGAGAGAGAAATTGTCTATATCCACTACATGCAAAACTACTAACTTTTTAAAGGTTGTTTTGTTGCCTCTCCAGTGCACCTGCTGTCAATTTCGTTTGAACCAAAGTAGGTGAAGTTGACTCACAATCACTTACGTTTCCTAAATGGACAGATTGCTATCCCTGAAGATTTGGTGTTAGACTGTGATGACTGAGTGTTCCCTTAATTGTTTTAAGCAGTGTTTATATATATAAGAACGCTCAAACATCTACTCACCAATCCCATTTCATATCACAAAATTTTTTCCAGAGTTCATCTGACATAATATGAATGAGATGACACAATATGGAAATATGTCACACAATTGCAGGAAAGATGAGGTTTTACTTAGGTTTTATGAGGCAACAAATCTCACTAGGAGGAAACAAGTAAAAATGATTTTATTGAGAAGAAACCCCATTTTTCAGTATGGACATGTCTAGTTAGCATTTACAGATGGAGGCTCAGTATTCTCCAGTATCAGTAACAAATCCAGTATTTGTTTTTTTTTTTTTATTTCAGTACGTTTTCTCTCAATGTTTTTTTTTTATTTCAAAAGAGAGCCAAAAATCTAAAAAAAGCAGTGAGAAAATGATTGTTTATAGCTGCAAGCAGGAACTAACTTGTCTTTTGGACATTCCACAACAATACATGTGACTGTAAACTAATAAAAATATGACCTAGTCCTTTCTAAGTTAAAATTTGTTTAAATTGTTGGTGAATGACTCTGATATAACAGGAATAGAAAAACAAGATGTGCTGTTATTGGAAAGTAATCAACTTTGGGGTGCTAACAGTAACTCACCTTTATTATTTCCTTAAAACAGCACACCCTGTCATGTTTCGTTCTTTACACAACAACTATTACTACTTCTACTACTACTAATGATAATAAAAGTAATAAGTAACTTACTGATTGTCTCTCAAAACCAAGCCCTGATCCCTTTGTCAAGATAAAACTAATTCCCAATTATTTAGCAATCAAACAAGCCATGTTAACTGACCAGCTGGACTTAGTGTTACCCTAATATAACAGTTCATTATCATATTGATTGACTGGGCAGCCATTCTCACCAAAATGAAGCTGTAAATTTGTATAAAAGAGGTAATAGACAAGAGAGATAATAGTCCAGATATAGTAGTAAAATGTAGGGCAGAGCCTTCAGGGCCACAAGAAGGTGTCAGTTAAGAGCGTTGCCTAATTTATCTAAAGAATTCAATTAGAGTTGATTAATGACAGCGGTCATATGTTTGAGACGATATGTATTTTAAGATATGTAGATATTTTCCTATCATTCCATCCAGTTGAGCAGTTATTATTTTGATTGTACCTGCCTGTGATGTTCTGTATTTATATCTATGTTTGATACACAGTTCTATATTATTGTTCTATATATTTTTTAGGATCGTTGGAACAGGAAAGCTGGCTAACATTTTCCTTACAGTGTCAGGAGGAGGTTAGTCAATGATAAATTCCACTGTTTCATCACTACTTGAATTCCCTTAAGGAAAAAAAAGATGTAAAATAGAGAAGAAGACCCAGTAAGCAAAAAGATAAAAAAATTCTAAAGGCATGTCTTTTTTAGGCAATTTAGGTTCTGTTAGTATTTAAGAGTAATTGACGTACTGCATATTTTTAAAAAATGATTTTCAATACAAATAAGATCTAAGATGCATTTTTCTTACACAGCTTCATATGCTTATGTAGGTATGTAAAGAAAATAAAGCTTGGTGTTCAAAAGTGTAAGAGAAATGAAACAACAGCAACAACAAAATACGGTACGGACTGCAATGAGTGTGATTTGCTGTACATTCTTAAAAGATTTCACCTGTAGTACTATTAAGGTTCTTCAGTTTGTCTGCTAAAGGTTGCCTACCAGAAACACTTCCAAATAAATCTTCTATAAAAGAATAATTGAGGAGTGTATAGGAAAAGACCCTGTTAAACCTAGTTAAGAATTTTAGGTAAGTGGAAAAAATTCTCTAAATTGCAGTTCTATGATTTTTTTTTTTTAGAAAATTTTTCAATTACATTTTTTTCATGTAATATTAATATAAATGCTTATTTTTGTGGGTTGATTTCTTTATAATGTTAGTTTTGTAAGTTGTATGAGCAACCATTTAATAACTTTTTTTGACATGTAAGGATCAAAACACAATGGTGCATGCTCTTTTAGGAATGTAATCCACATGAGTGTGGTGAAATGTAGCCCAACATGATATCAAGTTATTCTTACCAGCCCAGAGCGGATTCTTTAGTTTTTTCCCCTAAAAACAGCATGCCCTGAGGTTTTATTTCTCTTGTACCACAACAATTTGCAACCAAATATTTAATCATAATTTTTCCATTTATTACTACTGTTGATCATCTGTGAGATAAGTAATTAGTGTGTGACTGACATCAGTAATAATTAACTATTTTATTGTCCCACTGGACCTGCTCATGCTCAGTTTCAAATTTAACCTGATGACTTGTAAACATTCCAATATTCAGGCTGAAATGATCTTGCCTCTTAGTGTCCACCCTTTGTATCTTTTTTCTTGACATCCAGGATAATGTGTTAATCCTTTAAAACCTACCTGTGACAATTTCATGGAGCTGCATCAAGGCTCGGGTTGCTGAAGGTGAATGGATCACTGTACAAAGGGTCAAGGCTGATGTGAGAATGAATGGGGAAATGAATTCTGATGTCATTGACTCAGCGGATTTGTTGTGGTCCTGCTGTGCACCCAATCACAGTCCTTTGTCATTGACTGGGAATGACACAATTGCAAGTAAAGACAGTAAATCTTGGGCCCTGATGGTGTCTGTATTCCTATTAAGATTGCAGCTGCCAGAGTGAGGGATTCAAGGCTGTGAGCCTGGAAGGAGATGGGAGTGATACCCTTGAATAATGTATATGGTTAAATGTTATAGTTAGTCTTTACATGTGTTCTAATAATTGCACAAAAAAATCATTATAGAGGAGTCATATAATGACACAGTTGAAAAATGCACAAAAATCTCAATCAAGGAAATTGTTCTCCAAGAATCTTCAAAACAGGGTGTTTTGTTTTACTCACCTCACACCCAGTGTTCCTGGAATAGACTCCAGAACCAGGATAAAGATGAATGAATGAATGAATGAATGAATGAAAGTAATAATCACTGTGTGATGTGAATGAGTGCCACTGGTGTACTTTGCTGTCAAATTGAAACGTTTGTACACCTTCACATTTTCACAGATGTTTCTTCCTCATCAAAACTAATATACATGAAGGGTGAAACAATGCATGTCAGAATATAATCAGAAACGCTGCCAGAGCCTACAGGTGAATACAATGCCAATTACACACTAATGAGATGTAAATTTAGATGAGTAATTCATGCTCAATCATTTGCATAACATGGGCACTTAATTTAATTCAATTCAATTTTATTTGTATAGCGCTTTTAACAACAGACATTGTCTCAAAGCAGCTTCACAAAAGTATATAAATTCTGAATATAAACTTACATTTATCTATATATATTCCTATATCCCTAATGAGCAAGCCTGTGGCGACGGTGGATTAATCACACTTAATCAACAATTCAAAGCAATACATTCTAGGTTTTTTATGAATACAGTCTGGACTTATTGTGAACAAGCACCTGAACAAGCATCTAATTTTTTTACTGAAGATTTCTTTACTGAAAAAAGGAACAAATCCTCAATTAATCAATATGTGTTCATTAAAATAAAACGTTACCAGTGAAAATGAAACAGCAAAGTTTGTATCTTTCTTTGAAATATGTCTCATTATATATTTTTTTACTTTCTATCTTCAAGTTCTGTTCATTTTTTGCCTTGTGCTTTGAATGCTCTTCAAAAGAGCATGCTCTCTCATTTTCATATTTTATGTCCTGAAATTATATTTTTTGGGGGATAAATTGTAAAACCGAGGCTTTTTTTCCCTACACAGAAATCATGGTGGGTGTAAATTTTTGAATAAACTTTTTGACATGATAGCAGGGTTGGATATTGCAACACTGAATTCTTTGGACAAATTTTTATAAAGGATTAGTTGACCAGTTATGCTACTCATCAGAAGGCTGGAGGTCAAAGTCCTGCACTGCCACAGCATCACTATTAGCTCTTTTTCTCTCTGATAAGGCCATCATTGATGGTTTATAAAGAACCACTGAGGTGATGAACTTTTGGGCTGCCATTTTATCACCATGACAACAACTTGAAATCCTCTAGCATTATAGACACTTTTCTAACACCTGGAGAGGTGTTTTCAGAGTGGGGTCATGCACATATAATGAGGAATGAATACCGAAATTGCAACCAGTGATATTCAGACCTTACACATATCCGCAGTTTTTAGAATACAAGTTTCTAGGTCGTTTATGTGGTAACATTTATATGTTTACCTCACTGTATGATAGAAGAGTCATCACATGACAACATCTACCACTTATTTATCTCCTTACGTACATTCTACCCCATCTTATTAGGTCAGAGCACCCTGGTACAGAATATGCTTACAAATTATAAGAATCAAAATATAGAGAATAAAACAGAGTTTAAGCATATGAGAAAGTAAAGGAAAATCAAATATTTCCACAGCACTGCACATGCAGAGTGGAGTCTGCCAAAAACAGACTTTTTTCACATCATATCGGCTCAGGTGAGAAGCAGTAATAAGTCTCGCACTACATCTAATGCTGATATGTATGTTTGGGCTGTAAATAAAATTAAAAAATAAAAGTTGAATGGCACTTGAAACCAATATTAAATAACTCAAAGTGACTATTATTGAACAGTTATTGCATTTTAAATAATGGATGTCATATGAATAAAATTGTGAACTACACTTAAAGTGAACCGTGAGAGTAACAGATCAGTTTGATTTTATTACAGCAGCGCAGATAAAATTTAAAGTGTGATAAAATTGCCTACATCCCACAAACATGTGATTTTAATGACCTCAGTTTTATATCTTGTGGCTTCATTAAGTTGTGTACACAATTAACTGTTGAAGCACAATAATACACAATGATGGGATGTGCTGGATCAAGTGCTATTTTATAAACTAGTGAATACTAAGTGTAGAAATCATATTGTTCATTTAAAATGAAACCCTGCTTCAGATCCCTTTACTCAAGGAAAGCCTGGCGAACTCCCACAGGCTCCGCACAGGCCCTTTTAATAGTATGAATGGTATGAACTCTGAATATGAGTAGCTTTCCCATGTGGAAAAGTTCAAGAGGGTCGATATTCATGCAATACACTGTAATTGCATATTATGTAATTGCATTATTCTATTGTTTTAAGCATTTAATTTTTTAATACTGCTATAATGCAAAGTTAAGTATTCACTAAACATGTGTATTCACTAAATGTTTTAAAGGGATTAAAAAAAAACCCTTTGGTGTTTAACAATGAACTGGATTATTTAACACTGACATTGTAACAAACTAATTGCAAAAGTTCTTTAAAATCAATTTATTGTGAACAAGTAAATACATTACATTCCAGAAAAGTAACATTTTTAATAGAAAAAGTAATTAATATCCACTGTCTGGGCCATAATCATGAAAAGGCTGGACAACCCAGAAATTATGGTAAAAATGAGGATAAGGGTGAAAATGATCTGGAGTTGGATCATAATGAACCAGTTTTTGGGTAGTTAATCTAAATTAGTCAGACCCAAATTAACTCAACGTGTGGTTTGATATACAGTACATCGATCCAGCACTGGGTTACAGAAATGAACCAAAAAGGATTTCATTAAAGCCAGTTTTCAGAAACAAATGCCTTAACATATCTTTTGTGTGTGTGTGTGTGTGTGTGTGTGTGTGTGTGTGTGTGTGTGTGTGTGTGTGTTTATGTGTTTGTGTGTTTCTTTGTAACAAATAATCTATCTTTAGTATAACTACAAAATGTCTGGCAAATGTTAGCTGTGTTGTAGCTGTTTGAATACAGTATAAAAATTTTATTATAAATAATTACTATACATTATGTTTGATGTTTATAATCTAGAGTTTTTGCACAAAATTTTTATTATTATTATTATTATTATTATTATTATTATCACCCCCCCAATGTTAGTTACCTTATTTTCTACTTGTTTTTATTCTCCCAGGTTTGTAGTTTTTATTTGGAACAATAAACCTGGGATGTTCATCACTATGGAGTATTGGATCTGTGCAATCTGTCCAGATTAGTTACATAGATAAACTAGGTTGTCACTTTATTTAGTAACTCAGTGGAAGTCTAAAAATACACAGAGCAGAATGTAGCGCTGTCCTACTGATGCTTTTGCATCAGATCCAGCCTTTATTGCGAAGCTGGAAATCGAGTTGAAGGGTCAGACTGATGCAGCTGAAACTCTGAGAAGCAAATGTGAATTTATTAGGCTGGATCAAGGATTAATCATAGAGAATCTGTGGCCATTTCTATCTTTAAACCACAGCTTTTCTGGAGATCTCCCTCTCATAGATGGCTTTTCTCTCTCTGTACAGATCTGTCCATCGTCATATGCCTTCCTTAAAATGGGGAAGACATGAGACATGAGAGATTGACATGATAGAGGAAAAAAACGTGAGGAAGAGAGGACTTAATTGATGCCTCCAATGCATTAAAAGCCTCTCTCAGGGTTTTGAAAACCTCACAATTCCCTCATTTGAAGACATTCAATTAGCTCTCAGTGACTGCATTATGCATTAGCGGTGCTATAGTAAGCGCATTCTGTCCCCTCAATCTCACTCTCTCTCTCCGTCACACTCCCACTACCCCCTCCCTCTTTTTCTTCCTTCCCTCTCCTGGGTCCCTCCCTCTTTTTTTCCCCTCTCATATACACACACACTCAGTCTACTCTCTCCTCACTTCTCTCTTCGTTCCAAACATGTTGCCTGAGCGATGCTGCGCGCCAGAGTGGAAAGCTTCCTGCCGGTGTCCGAGGCGCATGCCAACGCTGCCACCCGGCCACCCGCTCTGAGTCTGAAGGAGCTCAGCAAGGAACAGGAGAAGGACAAGAAAGAGCAGAGGCAGGGCACCGGATCTATGTGGACAGGAGCCATGCGTGGGAGGAGATACCTGCTGGAGCGTGGCACGCGGGACGGCGCAAACAGCGACAAAGAGGGCGCCCGGAGACAGAGATCGCCCGATTGGCTTTACGAGTCTTATTGCTGCATGAGCCAGCAGCACCCGCTCATCGTGTTCCTGCTGCTGATTGTGATGGGCGCCTGCTTGGCACTGCTGGCTGTATTCTTTGGCTCTGGTTTGGTGAGTGCCAAAGCATCAACCAAATTGAAAGAATTACGCTTCTGTCATCCACCATATTTTGCTCTTTTGTTTTCTTTGAGTCTGTCTGATTGATTAAAAGAGTATGAATGAATCCAGGCAAAAGTGTCATGCTGTTGTTGAGAGATAAAAGGACGGGGGATCATTGGTCCCTCTCTTTTTCTTATCCTTTGAGGAAAGGGTGGTATCCTGCAATGGTGTAAGCAGGAAGTGCACTGTTGGCTCACCAAGATACTGAAGTAGGAATGAGACTTAAGCTCTTGTCTCCTCTGAAGCGTGTAGCTAATAAACAGCCAGACTGGTGGTAGCGCATCACTGAGGACAGTCAAAGTCTACCATATTTAGTCTACTATTGTTTCTCTTTAATTACAAATTTCCCAAATCTGACACTGCTGATATTTTGTGATGTTATGGACTAACGCCAGCACATTTCCAGAATGCTTTGAGAAAGATAGCAAAGAAGGGAAGTTTGTACAAAAAAAGGCAGAATGGTTTGAACTCCAGCAACATGCCTGTGTTTATTTTATAACGTGCTTCCCGCTTACTTTTAAAAAGTCTCACATAGATGATTCAGTCTGAGAGCCATAAAAAGCATGCGAGAAAGAGAACAAGTGGATCTAAGGAATCAGGCTCAGTCATGGCTAATTAAATGAGCTTAGCACAAGTTATTAACCTGCAGGTGATAAAGCAACTCCAGCTGATTGTAAAACCAACGCACTGTGATGTTTTGAAGCTGGTGTTTGTCAGGATGTGGCTGTGAACTTTATTTATTCAAGACATCAGTCTTGTGAGCATGCTGTCTACGACAAACAGGACATAGTTCAATTTATTTTGCCAAAAAGAAGTTTGAATCGTTGCTCAGGTTTCTTTTTAGCGAGTTATACATTACACCCATGCAGAATTTACTGGTTAAAAAATATGTTCAAAGGATCAACAGATCTAGACAGAAATTGAATCCAAAACATAAACAAACACAGACCAGATGCTGTTTCTGTGTTGAAAAGCTCAGACAAGTACGTCCTGGACTACGTTGTAGCGCTTCAGGCGATGTTCTTTGGAATAGAGGAGCATTCATTTGAGCGGGAAGCCAGAGCAAACTGCGAGACGAAGCAAAATATTGACACATGGGTAAATCGCTGCCTTTCTCCTCTGTCTGTCTGACCTATATCTCTACGCTGAAGTCTAAAATAAAGGTCCCTCCGTTTCTGGCGATGGCACACATCACACTGCAAGACATTTCTTTAGAGGCGTCTCCTGTGATTTGAACCTCAAATCTATCAAATTGCAGCGATGATGTATGTAATCCATATGGTATTACTGTGTACTCCTGATTGCAGTTTTAATTGTTGTCATTTGTCTGTCCTGTCACTAAATATCCCTTCCCACATCTTTATTACTGCCGTAACTGGCATCATTTTATTGCTTTATTATAGGAAGCATACATTAAGAGAAAGGGCTCAGAAAGAGAATTGAAAAAAAAATATATTTTTTAATTTTACTGTTCTTGCTTTCCAACAACAACATAAAGTTCCAAATGTAGTTATAGGTCTGAAAATTATTTAATTGTTTTTCTTTTAAAATGTCTGTATATGGGCTAAATATAATAATGTATTAATAGGAGCATGCCTATATGTTCAGAGGCTATGGAGTTTAATCAATTGTGCTCCATATTTCTCTGATATTGCCCATGATTTCCAAGAGTTTGTTATTTCAAGCCCAAATGCAATGTTGCACTTTGTCACTAAAATTAGCAAATTTTAAATTTATTTTTAAATTGACAAAAAACTGTTTTTTTTCTGTCAATCTCTCATTCTCATGAAAGCAGGTGTGTTTATCAGTGTAATGCAAACTTTACCATAATGAGATTTTGTTACGTAAATGTTTATAAAAAGTTTAATTATAGCCATTCAATGTTACATAATAGCTAAGATCACACCCAATATCATGTTGATCCAGAAACATTTGAGTTTAAAGGGAAGATATATTAAAAAAAATATAGGTAGTGGGCTTCAAAAAAAAAAAAAAAAAACTAGTAACAGCAATTTCAAGCAATTTTTTTTGTTCCTAATAAAATTCTGTTCACTTCTGATTATTGATTTTTTTACCTCAAATCGGTTCAGAGCCATGTTAAGAAGTGTTAATACGATAGGACGGGGATAAAGGATGGTGTGTATCTGTACACAGCAGAAAGGAAAGGAAGGTAAAAGAACAGATAAATGAATCATAGCCAGTTCCCAGTGGAGATGAAAGTGTGTGTGTATGCGTATCTGAATGTGTGTGTGGGAGAGAGACTCAGAGATGGTCTTGGTAGGAACAGGGAGGGAGAAGGAGGAGATTGCAGCATGAGCGTTGGTGTTCGGAGGTGTTACTTAAGCAACGAGTCAGTAATTAGGTATCGCATTTGCTGTTTTTGTCCTTTAACATATACTCCATCAGAAAGGTAGTCTACTGCAAAAAAGAAAACCTTTTCTAGTTACCTAAATAATACCTGGTCTACAGTAGCAGATTAATATAATCCAACTGATGTTGAAAATTGTGACAGACCCTAGAAATGAAGAAAGAATTCAGATTTTTCTGTCCCTAAATAAAACACCACACACTTGGAGATATAGCTTTCATATTAATCAGCGATTCGGAGTCCCGGAACCTCAGGTCCTGTGTTTCCTGAGATCCGAATCAGCCATGACCCTGGCCATGATAAAGTAAACAAATAAATAAACATGAATGAATGAATCAATTGGAGAGGCCAAGACTGGACTGTGAGTAGATCACAGAGGTTAAAATTGGATTCTTCACGCACCATGGCACAGGCTAATCTGGAAAGATCAATCTGGGATGACCAGTATAACAGTCTGGAAAGATCATCTTAAAATTTGAGAAGATCAGCCTAAAATCTGGGAAGATCAGCCTAATGTCTGGGAAGGGTAGCTTGTAATCTGGGAAGGCCAGCCTAAAATCTTTGAAGAACATCATAAGATCTGTAAAGATCAGCCTAAAATCTGGGAAGCCCATAAGTCCTCTTGGAAAGTGCCAGAATTGTGTATGAAATGCATGCTAGAGATGTTATGGCTGTACCTATTATATACAGGAATACACACAAATGTGATATGGCAAGGGAGGATTCTTAATCATTTCTTGCTGGAAATAGGCAGGACTGTGACACAAATGCTAGGACCCATTTGTTGAAAGTTTGTAGTCCACACCTGTTAACTAACTGTTTTTTTTTTTGTTTTTTTTTTAATCAAGGGTCCCTTTCTTATCAGTTCCACCATTGCTCCTGCATTGATTCCCTGGCTTATACCAATTTTAATAGAAGTCATCATCTATGATATCACATTTTGTTGATTTGTCAGATGTGTAGGTTAGCATTGTTCATCATGCAGAACAATCATGGGCTCACACATTGCTCAAATTTTTAGAGAATATGCAAAGGCCAACCTATTTACACTTTGAATATGTATGAATTTCATATGTGACTTTGAGGATGTATTTTAATATGGCTCCAGATGTCAGACTTAGTTGTCAGTTGATCTTTTTTTCCTTTTTTTTTTTTGGGGCCAGGAGGGATTGATTGATTTTTGATATAATTTATATCAAATTATAATATTGTACATATATGCATATATAGTATGTTGTATTTATATTTGTTTTCATTTTTAAAACAGTATTTTTATGTCCAATAGAGGAGTGGTTAAAAATCATTCATTCATAATTGGTTGATGTTTGTGGTTGTAACAGGTTTATGGCTTTTGTTGTTCCTTGAAATGGGGTGTTTACAGTGTGTGAGAGTTGGTGATTTGAAGGGCTTTCCCCAGGCCTTCAGAGTGAAAGCAATGATAACTCATGGAAAACAATTGTGGTGCTTAATGGAATCACTGAGGTCTTGCTGGTCAGAGATCCTAATTTCCTTTCAGTGCAATTCTTCGAGTTAGTCGGGTGAATCAAGTGAGACAGTTGAGGGAAAACTTCAAAACCTCCATTAATCTTGTTTTTTTTTTTCTTATTTCTTGTCCAATTTTAAAACAACTTTTTAGTTGTAGACTTCTGGACCCTTGTGAATCTCCACAGCTGTTTCAGTTTTGTTCTTGTTGGTAAGGCTACGTTGATTCTTTTGAAAAAACTTTTCACATTTTTCACCAGGCCTTTTTTGCAGTTTTATAGGAGTGCTCTTAGACATTGAGAATCTCTCATCTAATCCCAGGGTTTATTCGTTATGCATTTCACCAGTAGTGGCTAAACTCCTTCTCTCCAGGGCATGTTTGTGTTATGGTGGAAAGAGGTAGCGATGGTGTGTGTGAAATGGCAAGGAGGATTCTGACATGGTGTCATCTCCTATCACGTTGAACACATTTCTTCCCTGCTCCAGGGTAAGAGTTGATGGCATGACTGAGCAGCTTACCGCGCTGCATGTATTAGAGCCACTGAATTAATTTTTTTCCTAAATGAACATCAGCTACTGGTAATCAAGCTGGCCTTCCCAGTTGCCTCAGTGTAGCCCTGATGCAAAATGAAGTTTGGCTAATGGGAATGCCTTTTGCCTTCAATGTGGCAGGATTAGCAAGATAATTTTCCAATCAATTAGCAAGCTGATTTTCAATCAATCAGTTTTAGCATGTGTAGAATTCACTTAAACATCCCACCTGGGATTAAACATTATCTGAAGAGTCCACTGCAATGAAAGAGCTAAAGTTACATCATGATCTAAGGATTGTATTTGTATACTGGAATTTGTTTTTCATGTATATGTTATATCCTAACTGAGGATGAAATGTGAAAGACCCCAGATATCATGAGAATTCAGATTGAGAAATTCACCTTGAGATAAAGCTTACAAATTAAAAATGATCCTGAGTCTTGGACCTGGAATCTTGAATTCCCTTACTGAAACCATGAATAAATATTTACCAGTAAAGCAAATCAGTTTGATAGCTAAAATTTTAAAACATGATGCATGAACTTGCCTTATTTTGTGGATTTAGTGATTTTTGTTTGAAACGTTATTTTAAAAAAATATATTATTAAGATGTCTTTTTACTTTTTACAGACCTCACACTTAATCTCACTTCTGTCAAATAAAGCTGCTAAGGAGCATTCATTGAAGGGTTCATGTCTTTCAGTATGAACTTATTGCATATAGTGGTGCAAAAGCTCTGGCATTTTAAAGTCTGTGTCAACCAAACGAACTGTTGTGCAAGCATGGGGCAGTTATTACAGCACTAATGACCTCAAAGACTCTTTCACTCACATGGATGTTTTTACTAACAGCTGAAGCCATGCCAATCCCAAGGACTGTATTGACACAACTTCTTTAATTTGACTTAAGACATGACTTCTGTCTGGTTGAAAATGTGCTATTTCTTACGTATGAAATATAAACATGTTATGGCTGAATTCATGAATGCCCTTCTTATGAAGCGTTACTAAATAATCCATGTCAAGTCTGTCTCAAGAATTGCCTTATTTTTATATATTTATTCCTTGCTACCCTTTCGGATGAGGAAACACTCTGCTCCAGTGTTCCAAATAGAGCATTTATGAGGGACAATTTAGGAACTTTTCTCAACTTCCTAAGCGCACCGGGCCAATTATGCTACTGTAGTTTCCTTCATGTAATTAAACTAGTACTGTATATTAAAAATACACTAGCACAGGGTTCTATCCTGCAATATACACCAGTCACAAGCCCCAAAGTATCTCCAAATCTTCTTTCATGTTATTTAAATGGTCTCGCTGGATTAAATCCAAGTCACTGGCATTGCTGTGTGATCCGTGCCAATCATCCACAGGACTTCATTACTTATTTATTTACTCAATTAGGTCTTTATAATTATCCAAGCCCACTTTCTCAACTAATGTGTTTACAGGCTGGAATTGAGAAAGGATTTATGTAAAGAGTGCGGCTAATACGCACCCGATGGCAACATTGATGTAAAGGTTGCCATGGGGATTGCCTGAATTGCTGCATCTATAACACTATAGTAACATGCTTGAAGAAAATATTACAGCTGAGGTTTAAAGTTTGCATCTCTTACTTTTTTCCCCAATGTATCTACCAAAATAGAATTATAATCTCCTCAACAAAAACAATCTTAAATTCTTGATTAAAAAAGGAGAAAAACATGCTTTAATGTGGACAGTAAAATAAACAGACCTGAATATTTTGCATATGCAAATACTTTTACACTCGTGTTTCATCTACAGCTAAAATAGTTAGAATATGGTGTACTTCTCTTCAGGTACACTTACAAATGATACTAATTGTGTACTTATCTCCAAGTATTTAAACTAACATATTGAGAATGTACCAGTGTACTGTATATCTCTTTAAAGTATAATTAGATAATATAGAAAAATGGAAGATGTTTTGAAATACGTTGGTATGAATATATGTGAATGAATGAAGGCACATCACTAATGTGGAGAGAGCAGTGTGTGGCTGTCGGGATCTCTACTGAAACCCTAGAGGAGATGTATGTAAGATGACTGGGGTCCTTTTGTCTCAGCAGGTGACTTAAACTAGCATCTCACTTTCATTTCCATCAGGTCTCATTGCTGACAAGGAGAAACGATCTCGTTTTAGATTATTTTTCCCAATAGGATATTTAAAAACATAATATAAAATTAACGGGAAACCTGTAATTAATTATCTCAACAGGAATGTTTGGAGCACAAGGAAAAGAAGATGCAAACTTTGAAAGTGACAATTCAGTTTATTTCCTGCTTATCTGTCTGTGCTGTCACATGCTAAATGTCTTGGTAGTAAAAAGAACATTTCTGTACTTTGTATTTGTCCTAAGGCTACATAAAAGTTTGCATTCAAATCCCCTATGATGTTGCACAAAAATCTGGAATGGTAATAAGCTTCAATCTATGTTTTCTGTAGACCATATTTTGTTTCGAAATATGGGTGTATGAAAGTTTCAAGTTAACTTATGTCATTATTTTGATGACATGACTCTTGATTATTCTTGTCATTTCTTCATAAGAACTTGTTACTTCACCAGTAGATAAAGGATAACACATAGCAGACAATGTTGTTATATGCAATTATACCACTGCCTATACCAATGTGGATTTTTCCACTTACATAAAGCACACTGAAAAAGTGAGATTTTCACAATATGTCCCTCTTAACAAAGCACTGATACTGGGTATCCTTCCATAAAGACTGCATAAATGTCAAGGAAATCTTAACCACTATTAGTCTATTATTATGTGGCACATCCTCCTTATAAATCTTGGAGTGTGAGCTGTTACTATAGAAACGTTAAGATTTTAGAACTAGCGCATTCATTTATGAAAACCTGGGATTTGTTCATTTTTTATACAAATTAATTTGAATTCAGAATTCGACAGCACTGAAGCATAAGAAATACATGAGAGATAGCGAGGTAGTAACTCAAATATTCAAGCTTAAGTTGGAATAACAAAATAATGCGTTATAATTATAATAACATAATTTCACTTCAACTGTTTCCCCCACAATTTGCAATTCATGCTCATCCTTTATTAGATTACTGGCCCTTTGCCACTAATCTAATAAAGAGAAAAAAAAAAAAAAAAAAAAAAAAAAAAAAAAAAAAAAAATTAAAAAAA
>JAQQZX010000033.1:3436712-3449292 GCA_030068355.1 Notoglanidium maculatum | reverse complement strand
AGGAACCTTCCCGAGTGTTTGTGTGTGTGTGGGTGTGTGTGTGTGTGTGTGTGTGTGTGTGTATATGTATATGTATATATATTTATTGTGTTTTTTTTTTTTTTACTTAGAACAGTGCTTGCTTTTTCAGGGAGCTTTTGACATGATGAGTCAAGAACACTTAATACAAATCAACACAGAATTGATTAAAGAAACAATTTTGCATTGTTTTCAGTCTCAGTCTCTCAGTCTTTCAAGATTGGCACTCTCTCAGGGTGCCATTATTTTTTTCTGAAACCAGTGATTAGGTGAAACTAAACAATTTCCCTGCATATTTTAGCTTTATACTTGCTAAAAATTCTGGAGGGTACTTGATATTCCTTTTTTTCTTTAGATACCTCTGACGCTCGGTTCTGATCTTTTTTTCTTGGTAGGACATTGAGGCTCATGTCGCCTTTGTGATTACCGTTCCCACAGCATTGGCCATCTTCCTCAGCATCTTCATTCTTGTTTGCATCGAGTCAGTCTTTAAGAAGCTCCTGCGTCTCTTCGCCCTGGTGATCTGGGCCTGTCTTGTCGCCATGGGCTACCTCTTCATGTTTTTTGGTGGCATCATTTGTCCCTGGGATCAGGTAAGGCAAGAAATGGTTGTTTTCATTCATGCGTTTCTTGCAGTGAGAAATCCTTGTGAGAAGAAATAAACGGGTCAGGGGGAACTACTCATGAGGAAGCAGAAGGAGGAAAAAAAGCACCCCAGGGAGTCACCGAGGTGAATAAGAAGGTTTATTAAAATAGAGCTCTGGGTGGAAATTAAGTGGAAATATGCAGCGTAGGGTGAAATTAACCAACACAGATGAGCTCTCTGAGTGGGGCATTCATCTAAGAGGTCATGAGCAGTGTGTGGTTTTTAGTCCATTATATCTGCTCTACATCTTTTTTTTTTTCACCCATGTGAGTATGTGTCAAGTTTAATATGTAAGGAATAAAACACCACAGGATGACAGCACATCATGGAGGGTTTTTACATTTTATACCTCAGCACTATGCCAATGATTACATAAGGAATTATCTATCATACATATTATGTATTTATATCGTTATGGAACATCTGTGAAACAAGTTCGTTCCTATTAGCACTTATGCTACAGTATAGAGGCAATAAACATTTGTTTGCTCTCTTCTTTTCTTCTCTCATAAAGTTAATAAGTCTTTGTGAATGAGATGTTACTGTATAAATGAAACATCTTAGAACTTAGGCATTACTGTCAGAGCTGCTGTTCTGACCTTCCAACCAATCAAATTAGAGAATTCAACAAACTTCCTTATATGGTCATTCAAGATCTCAGATAGCCAACACAGTGGTGTATTTTAATGAAGACATGTCAGATCTCAGATACTCACAAATAGTACTATCAAGATGTGGATTCAGGAGTTAAGCAGATTATTCAGTTAGTCATGTACACATCATAGTACGATTTAAACGCATCCCAATAAAAATCAAGTTATCATGTGTGGAAACTTAACATTATACAAAATAAGGAGCTTTCTGGAAACAACAAACTCAAGAGTTTTAGCAACTGGAAAAAGGCCAACATTACGTGCAACCATAAAAAAAAGAAACATTTGGACATAAAGCTTCATTACTATGTTGGATTTACTGACTGTAGGTCATGTTTTTAGAACAACTCATGTAGACCTGGAGAGTTCCATGTTCAGATTACTTTTAGTGCATGTAAATGTGCTTTCAGTAAATTCAAATGCAGAATCGATTTAATGCAAGGCCAGGATGATAAACGATTTAGAAAAAAAGGAGATAGGGACTAAAAGAAGACTGATTCTTTGTTTGGGAGGAACCATATTTTTTATTGTATCATGAGATGGTCTTAAAACAGAACTTTAAATTGACATTCACAAACATGCCTCTGGTTGTCCTCTGGTGCTCATGTGTGATGATCTCAACTTTAAACTTTTCTTCTACTGCAGCACTGTTGGATTCTTAATCCTAATTGATTATAGTGTTGATTAATTTTCTTATATAATTATCACAGGCCTAAACTGATTGCACTTGTTCTGATCATTCTTATTGTATCTGTAGCAACTGCTCACTTCCATGGACTTGAATGGCAGACACGTCACATGAGCAAAGGTTAATAAATGGGTATAAACAAAAAACAAAAACAAAAAAAAGTCATGAATAGGTTTTCTGTAAGGTCCCACTTATTTATCATATTAGACATGCTGTAATGTTAAATGGATAAAAAGAACGAGATGACGTTGGAGATGGAATCTTTGGGAAATTGGTGTGATATAAAACACTTCAGCACATGCTGTCATTGTAAAGTAATCAACTTCAGGGTGGTCGCAGTAACTCCCACCATATCTCAGGTCCCACCCTGTAAATTGATTATTTTCCTTCAAAAGCATGCCTTGTCATGATTTATTCCTTTCATATCGATTTCACAGCCAGCGTTATGATTGAGTATTGATTTAATGAATCAGCAATTTTTAGCATGACTGGCTGATTGCACAAATGGTGTACAGGTGTTTCTATTAAAGTGCCTTGTGAATCCACTTTCAGAGAATGCCGTTTGAATGCTTCAGTTCACTTCACTTACTATGACCGTCAACCAAAGAAAGTTAACAAGAAAGTAAAGCAAAGAGTGCATCCCTGTAGGCTGATTAACAGGCCCATTATGCTGACAGCTATGGCCGTGGTGTAAATCTTCATACTTTAAATTGCCTGGTGCGATGGAAGAAGTGTGTGCTGACTTTCTAATGATAGCCTCTGGCTTGGTGTTTGACTGTTAGAGTCTTGGTGGAAGAGATGTTTAGCCTCAAAATAATTTCACTCCAGTTATGTTTTTTTCTTTTGTGAATTTTCTCTCTGATAATTAAGTTCTTGCAGTTTAGCAGGCAGCATTGGTGATCAGAGCATGTGTGGGTTTAATGTTGTCCAGATGTAATCAGCTTGTACATAGTAATGAAAAGGATGTATTCTTAGAGGTAGATGCTGTTACTAGGCTAGCGGTAGTGAGGAGAATGCGACCTGTCTAATACTGTAAGCGTGACCTTTGCCTCATCCTTCTTACGTGTTGTACCTTTAGAACGAGCAGCATATGGTGAAAGACAAACAAAGCTGATGTCAGACATGGGAGGAGGGATGGCTTCCTGTGTCAGTCAATATCTCTGCTTGCTTCTGGATTAAAGAAGTCCACGTGAGTGGCTTTACAGACATGTAAGCACCGATCAGCTTGGTTTGCCCCTGGATATTGAAAAGGATGAATGAAAGTATAGCATCAATATCCTTTCATTAACTCGGGTGCTGTTCTTCAAGCAGGAATGTAATCTGATTAAAAAATGGCACCCTTTCACTTGTGAAGGGTGAAGAGTGTAAAGCAATACAGAAATCTTATAATAGCACAGAAACATAGAAATAAATACACATTTACAAGTAATAGATGATTTCAATAATATAAGCCTTCCTTTGGGCAAAAAGAAATCAGGACAGGAATGGCAAGTGATATGAGGGGTTACATCTTTTTTGTTGTATTTCCACTTTGCTCTCTCATATCTCTTCGCTGTCAAATTTGTAATTTGTGTTTGTGTTGCTCTTACATGAAGGGCACATTCATCTGTGACTGAAAGTTTCTGCTGTTGTTGTTTAAGTTCTCTGTTTTTTGTTGTAAAAAGTCAGATTAATGTCATGCCCTAGTTAACGAACGCACCCAGCATTGCCACTTCTCCTACATAATGGTGTCAGGTCATGGCACCGTTTTCAGTAATTGCACCAGGAATCCAGAGTAAAATCACAGATATGTCATTGACAACAACAAAAGGATGAATGTTTCTTTTCTTTTCTTGCCCTCCTGAAAAAAAAGGGCCTGAGCTCCCACCCAATTAAAATGACTAAGAAACTAATCTGCAGTTACTGTGGCATTAGCGTTGCCGAGTATGTTGCCGTTGTCTCTCCAGGAGATGCAAAACCAAAAGAAAAAAAAATTAGGCTGATAAACCACCTTAGTGCTGTGAACAAAAAGCAAATCGAACAATGATTAAAAGGTTGAGTTTGGATTCCATATTATAATAACAAAGGCTTTGGCGCCGTCACCTGCAGTTAGCATTCATCTTGCAAATACTTCAGAAGCTCTGCACAAGGCTCCTTGTTAATGCCTTTGTTCTTAAAAGGTTGCTTTGGCAAAAAATTTAAAAGTAAAAGACATTGACACCTTTAGCTTTTCAGTCGAGAGCAAGGTTAGTTTAGCTTGAAAGTAATGTAAGTCCAAATATACTTGCCAAATAAGTATACTTACATATTAATCTTTATAATTAACAATCTACAATGGCATCTTCTAACAATTCACGGTTTCCTACATTACCCACAATGCTGTTCGCATACCTGCTGATAGTGGTGCTCTCTTAGAAAGAGATGCAGCAGTGCTTTAGTCCTTTAGTATGTCCTGCTCCTTCACCCCCTCATCTGTTATCACTGCCATCAACACTGTCACATTCGTCATCTCATAGATTGCTAACTAGCTGAGCTGATTCTCTGCCATAACGCTGCTTATATACTGCGTCATATAGCTGTATTGCATTCTGGATTTTTGAGCCTAATGTTTGCTTTCTCTGCAATGTCTCTGTTGGATTTGTCATTATAATGGTGTTGAACGATGAAAGATATTTCAATATAAAGGTATTAAAAGTGTTTAAGGTTAGAGTTATCCCTTAATAATAAGAATAAATGGGATGCCTTAAGCAAAGTAATATTATCAGCTGCATCAATCCCACTTTGTGGTTCAATTTCACCTTTAAATTGGGAGGCGGGGCTTGCACGGAGGCAATATAATACCAAATTGCTCTTAAAAAGGGATTCTGGTTGTCCAAGATGTCTGACCCAAAAATATTTCAGAGTGCTGCTACCGTGTTTCATAAACCACATCAGCAAGCATGTGGCATCACATTACTAAAGAAGCAAATGTCTTTGATTAATTGGCAACATTATGGCTAAGAGGGAAACTTTATTTATAAAAAAAAAATCATCAACCATCACAAACTGAGATTCAATAAAGATAACACTCCTGACATTAATTTGGAATAAGAGAGGAATGCAGATCATTAAAAGATCCATACACTTTTAATGGATCAAGTTTGTATACATCAGAAAATGTACATGCCTATATCTGGACGCAAATCAAAGCTACACACCCAGAAGTTTGCCATGTTATGTTGTTATAGGAAAATAGTTAATGACAGGTTGGTTCTTTGGCCTGACACACAGCAGAATTAGCATTACCACTCCAACATTGACTGTTTACTAATAATAACTTTGTAGCAGCCATTGTTTCTATAGAAATAACATATTAGAATGTACATATTAATATAAATCTGTGATTTCAGTTCATATTACGGTCAGAACTTCTACAAGTAATTAATCGACACCTTCTGACCAGTCGTATTTAATAATTAAACAGCATTGTGGTGTTAAAAAACATTTATTAGATATTAGTTACTTTAAGTCTTTGCAGCTTCTTTTTAAATGGTTAAGAAATTTTCCAGCAACAAATCACCATTTTTACAAGTGAGAACTTTTAACCTAGGTTTCTAGCAAAAGCAAGGACCGCAAATAATCTGAATGAGGACATCATGTATAAACACGGTCACTATAGATCCAGACTTTGGCGCACATAATTGCAGATTCAGCTTACTTGGGATGTGACTCATTACTTTCCACATTGACTTCTCACAAACATTAGCACCACAGAGCCATCAGGGAGCTGGAAATATAATCACTGCATTTGATGCAGAGTCACATCCTGCCTAAAAGTGCTATAAAAAGACTACAGGTTACTATTGATTACACAGAAACACACGTACAGCCAGGGGTAGAGCATTATACAGTTAACACATTATCTGCTGAAGGCTGGTTTTGAATACTGAGCTGAAGTGCATTTGCGTCACAGAGAGAAGTGTTGGTTTTCACTCAGAACTGCTCTGCCAACAAGGGTCAGCCTGCCTCCTATGGCACAACCAGAGGACTTTGTCATGCATCCTGGGTTATGACAGTTTCAAGTACGTCTTTCATGCTTGGATATTTATCCGTGCTCACCTGTTCTGTGTTAGTCTGTCATACCACGCAGTTAGTACAATACAATCCAAGCCCTATTTTCATTTCTCCTGTCTATTCTGGTTTTTGTCTTTTGCCTATATTTTGAGTTGGATTATCCACAGCACAGCACATTGCATGCAAGCTCCCTTCTCATGGAGGTGTGTTGAGTCATGTACCTGGAAACATAATTACTATGTTGGTCGGTTTTATCAAGTTTTTTCGTTGGCTTTATCAAGCTTTTCAGCTAATATTGCCAATTTAATTCTAACCTTACATTTCTCCAATGCTACACAATTCTGAGCACAAAGCATACAGAAATGCATGCTCACACTTCACTAAATATTATTTATAGAAAGAAGGAGAGCCTTATGGTGCAGTGGGTAACATTGTCAGCTTACACCTTCCCAGTCCCAGGTTACCACATTTGTCTGATGCTTTCATCCAAGGAGTTATAATTGAGACGGAATACAAGTGAGTTGAGCACTGGAATCTAATTAGGGTCATCTTGATCACTGACTTTTTCACTCCATCTCCCAAGGTTTAATGGTTGACCTGTACCGGAAAGTTGGACATGATATGGGTGGGAAAACATTGTATATATAGAATGTTATTTTGCTATTGTGCTATTATGTTATTTAGATTTTTTTTTGCCTTGTAGCACCAGGGCAAAACTTGAAAGAAAAAAAATCTCAGCTTCAGTCAATCTCAGGGAGGGTGGGGTGGGGGGGGTATTCACTAAATCAGTAGAAAGACAGCTGAGGGTTTGTTCAAAACGGTATACTAAAAAATAAGTATGGAGTATACAGTATCTTATAATATTTCTTCAATAGCAGAATCACAAATATTAGGCTTGCAATTTACTGAAGGAACCACATCACCAGAAACAATCCAGTCACCATGTCAATTTGAAGGAAGTCACTTTCAATCATCAACCTGCTGTCTCAACACCCATGCACTTTTTAAAAATGACCAATCTCAATATTACACTTTCTTTTAACCAACTAATAGATTTCTATACATATAAATGTCAATTATGATCATTTTCAGTCAGGTTCCACACCCCAAAATAGCACAAAGACTGTAATAAAAGTGTTATAAAACACTGTTATTGACATTTAAATGACAAATATTGACAAATATTAACTGACTCAGGTCAGTTATCAGTCTTGCTATTACTAGGCATGAGTGTAGCATTTGATACTGTAGATCATACAATACTTTTAAACATACAGGACTCTCAAGAATGACAATAAGCTTGCTCAGGTAGCTTGATGACGGTGGCTACTTTTCAGTCTTGGAATTTATGTATCTGTAGCTTCCTAAACACTATGGTCTTTTGAAATCCCACAGGGCTTGATCCTTGGACCCCTACTGTTCACTATTTAGATATTCCAATTCAGCTAAGAACATGAGAACAAAATAATTTACCATAGGATGATACCCAAAGATGATACATAGATCTGCTCGTCTCTTTTGCCAGATAATGAAGGCCCAGTAGAGTCACTATATATCTAAGGCAAATTGACAGCAGAATGCATCATAATTTCTAACTAATCATATTTGGCAACGAGGAAGAACATCTTAAGATTCATCACCACAGGCTTGCTCATTAGAGATATATATAGATAAATTTATAGATTCATAAGTTTATTTTCAGAATTTATATATTTCTGTGAAGCTTCCTTGTGACAATGTCTGTTGTTAAAAGTGCTATACAAATAAACTGAATTGAAAAAAAAGGATCAGTACTCAGCTTACTGTAACTCCAGAGTTCTAAAGTCTAAAGAAAACTCTTATTATGCTAATTTCATTACATTTTTTTTGTTTTATTCTATTACATCTTTGAATAAATAGTATTATATGTCTTGTTGCTTTATCACTGTGAAGCACTTGCCTCTTTGTGAATCGCGCTGTACAAAAATTTACCTTGTCTTGCTGTTATGCTACAGTAGTTCAAAAGGATATAAATTGTGTCAGAGTGCAAACAGGGACTCTGGCAGTTCTAACTGTGAATGGATAACTAAAAGGGAGAGGCATATGGTAACACAGGCATGAGGGAACCCTGGGACATAAAGTGTAGCTCCATAAAGTATACCAAGCTGATTGATGACATGAGAGAGGGAGTGACAGCATTAATCCCAGTTCAAGATTTAAAAGCGAATAAGATTACAATAAGCCAAATACAGTGTATAAAATTGCAGGTTCTTTGTAATGTAAAAAAGAGAGAGCGAGACCAAGATACATCATGTCAGATCGTGTTCCACCTTTAATGTGATATAGCAGTGAACAAAATTCAAGTGAAAAACAAATAAATTTTTTTGGGGCGAGGGGGGTATAGGAAATGCTAGTTAAATGCTAATTAAAGTCTACAATAGACTTTAAGATTATATTATGAAGTTCAAGCACTTTTTTGTTTTCATTATTGCTTTTATCTGCTAACGGTGAACATATTTGGCTCACAGTAACTGTAAAGAAGTTGACCAGGTCACATGACTTTGTAGTGTATTAAATATCAATACATGATTCCATAATTGATACAGATTTACCTTTATACAGCATTTTTTTAGCCTGTCCCAGCCATATAACTTCACTCCACCTTGAATTGTAATCATTAATATACTTCGAAAAATATTATTTTTGCATTAATGTGTGAATGTGTGCATGCATGTAACATCTCATGCTTAATCTAAATAACATCAGTATTGCTGATATTATAACAAGAGCCTGCGCATTCATGGTCTGTCCCCAACCTCTCTGTCTCGAAAAAAAGTGTGTGTGAGATTTGTGTGTGTGTGTGTGTGTGTGTGTGTGTGTGTGTGTGTGTGTGTGTGTGTGTGTGTGTGTGTGTGTTATTCCCCACAGCAGGACTTATTTTGATGGGAAGCAGTGTCTTATTTTTATTTAACCTCCCTTGTCAGTGTATGAGGTCAGTGCCTGTTTGCACATCAGCATAGTAGCTAGGATACCCTTAGAGTAAAGGTCAAGAAGTGTGGAACAAAGCCAGGGGCTTTGTGCCAAATTAATTCCCTTGCCTTTTCTGGATCCCCCCACCAATGCCTTTTTTCAGTCTATGCTTTGCATTGCTACCTGCTTAGCCTATTTGCTGAAAAATATCTGTAATCAATTTGGAGCTGGGAGAAGATTTCTCTCTACAGGTATGGATATGTCTCACTGCAACATAGAACACACTATTCCTGAAGAAAACCCTAGTGTGGGTTCTTTAATTAGAACATTTTTTGTTCAATGAAGATCAGTACACATGCCATGTTTTAGGTTAATTCAATAGCAAAGTGCAATTTTAAAAACCCAATATACGAAAAAAAGGACGCAACTGAGATAGGAATGGTTTGGCAGTTCTACCTTAAGAGCTGAAGGAGTAGTTTGCATTGGATTGCTATGGAAGGGTGGAGGGATGAATGAAAGAATAGAAGGGTGAGATAGATGAATGTCATTAATTTAAAAAGCAGTTAAGTGCTCTACTTTTGCAGTTGAATCCATATACATATCCATATCCACATACATTTTGTGATTCTAACTTAATAGATATAGGAGTAGTAAAATCAATAAAAAATAGGAAAGAAATAGGGGCAGAGAAAAGGTTTTGCTATATATATGTAAGGTACAACTTACCAACTTTGGTGGTCCTAGTTTTTAATCCCTAGGAGCAGTTTAGCCTTAAATGAATTGAAGCCAATGGAAGGAAAAGTGAGGGGTGAAATAAAAGAGAGCAGGAGTGATAAAGGTATGAAAAGAGGAAAAGTGCTTTGTAGTATTGCCCAGAACATGTCTAAGTTTGGAGGTATTATTATGAAAACTATATGCGAGCAGTTTGAAGAATTTCCCATTCTAAGTCTATGGGAAAAAATGGACAGATAGAGGGATTACAAAAGAGGGATGCCGGTGGAATATCAAGAAGGAAAATACAAGAACACTTCCCCTCAATGGGTTAAAACATTTTAGAGATGTTTTGTTTAAGTTTCTTAAACAAAAACTGTAGGAGGAATTACATGCCAGAAAGTTTTAAGAATAATAAGAAAAGAAGAAGAAGAAATATGTGAAAGAACCTACTGTGATTATTGTTTACAATGCAATTAAAAAGCAGACAGACAAAAAATCCTTTGTCTAATAATAGGTATGTGCGCAGTTGGGCAACAATGGTCATGTGACAGGAACAAGTATAACTAAACAAATTTGAAGATGGAATTTTCCTTTAATTTGGACAGCAAGAACAAGGAAGTAAGAGCTGCTTGTCGGTAAATGGTGTCAGGGTGTTGAAGTTTGAGTGCTAATCCTACACATTTTGCTGGCTGAGCCAAAGGTGTTGTCTCCTCACCTGCTGAGAAATTGCTTATTCTCAATAGGACAAGGCTGGGTGTGTAAAATATTCTGAGCATATGTTTTGTTTTAAATACTAAAATCCTTACCACAAATAGGGATCAGGTGCTGAAGCTAGTTACTTAGCTACATATCATCCAGAGGGAGAGGATTGGCTGGGAATTAGTCAACTTGACACGACATTGTGTTCTTTTTAAAAATGGAAATCCACCATTATTTATATAGTTTTATATATTTATTAGCCCAGTGAACATGAATACTTTTCATTAATATGACAGATCATTGCTGTAGGCTAGCATAAGAATTTTTAGCATTTTCCTGACAGATTTCACCAACGAACCATGCCTAATTGTAAAAATATGTAAACAAGAACAAATACTAAAAATACTCATGCCTACAGATCATCACTGTTCTATAGTAATGCTGAACAACCCAACTAGCTAGCTAGCTGTGTAGCTGAATCATTAAATTGCACATTGAATTTGTACTTACTAATGTTATCAAACTTTATATGGATTAATGCATGCCCATTAACATGCACAAGATAGCTAGGTTTTTCCAGAATCTAATTCTTGTGGAGAGCTGTGGAGTGAGCTTTCTCTGTATCCGCTGCTGCAGTTTTAATGATTATCATTTTACATTTTAAGTAATGTTAACTGATTCTTACTAAAAGTAGTTAACTAATAGAAAAGCAAAATCTCTAAATAATCTCCTCATTTTCCCCAGTTTGACAAACTAGCTTGGTGTGTAGCAAGGTACTTTATTAAAGGGCTAATTTTACTGTAGCTTGATTTTCTTTACACTCTGATGCACTATATTACCATTTTCTCATGGGTCTCATAGCTGCCTGTTTATCTTATATTCAGAAATATACCCCTAGCACACCTCTGCCCATATGGCCACCAACACTTATAGACTCTTTTGCATATGCTTGGTCTTTAGCATATTCACAAGCTCATTTGCCAGTGAAAACTGTTAGCCATGTGCATGTACATGAACACTTTGGGTGGCTTAGGAATGATACAGAATGTATATATTTTTCCACTTCTAATATGGTGGATTTTTTCTCAAGGACAAATCGTAAGGCTTTGTTGTTTTTAAGATTGTTCTGAAGATTCAGATTTATGAAAATAATGTATCAAGAGACATGGAGTGTCTGAATGCCTTCTAGGATGTTATGTAGCTTATAGACCAGAATGAGGCTAATTCAGACTGACACAAGCTCCACACAGCAGTGAACATGCCATTAGCATTCAGTGGACTTGCTTCGTTGAGCTCAGCTGCAGATCCTCAGACCAACTCTTTTGAGAATATATCCAGAGGGAAAGTCTTATGAGAGTTTTGGCTGATGTTTTCACAAATGGTGATGGATGATGTATGCTAACAATGTACCACAGCAGGCTATCAAATCTCAGACATGTTGAGTTTGAGAAGACAGCGCTCTTACGTCTGAAGTCTTAATCTCCAGCCAGGCAGACCGGACTGAGTGCTCTCGCTGCATTAATATGGCTGGAAGCGCTCTTTTCATTTTCCGTTTCAGTCAATCTGATGCTTATCCCAGGGCCACAAAGCCTCCTCTGTTGTCTCTGGAGTAAGGTGAAAGCTTATCTGTTCCAGGCAGGCCAGTACCCCTGCTGTGATTGGCGGATCCCTGAGTCCCCACTGCACGCATGCTGCCGTGTTAAACCATGCCAAAAAACAGGAACACGTGAATAGCCTGCATCCAGGAATTACCATCTGCTGGTATAGCGCTGGTGTGAGAGCAAGCACAGGCACGAATGGATTATTAATCTAGTTTTTGATTAAATGTGCAACCAGAATTTGGGTTAATGGTAAAAAGACCTTGACAGGCTCTAAGGATCCAAACATACGTCTACTTGGCTATCACTCTGCTTACTGTGGTTGAGTAATGTCAGTGACAGCTGGTCATGATATTAGATGTAAGGGCTAAAACTAAATCTCTCAATAATTAGACAAGCAGAAATGATGAGTTTTAAGCCAAAGTAATGGGATATGTCAAATGCCGAGATAAAAACATCATGTTATAATAACACTGGGTTACAAAAAAAAAATTTTGTGAGTTGTCTAATATATTTCTGGCCCACAGAACACGAATATGGCATCAGTTTTTGTAGATCAGGTCAGGTTTTTCAGCTAAGTTGA
>JAQQZX010000033.1:3426552-3436637 GCA_030068355.1 Notoglanidium maculatum | reverse complement strand
GGATTTAGCGCATTAAAATTATCCTAGATCAGCTATAAAAAGTTAGACCTTTTTTTCACTGTTGACCAGTGTAATGAGTTCGTTCAAAATAAAAAGATAAAATGTCATAATAATGCATTATGAAGTTGAAATAATGTGATATGTCGAAACAAGAAGTTATTATATCAAAATAAAAAGATATGTTGAAATAGAGTCAAGTCAAATTATCTAGGTAATATAACAGAATAACGAGTTAAGTCCAAAGAATTAGATCTGTTGAAATAGCAAGTTGAGTAAAAAATTACAGGATAGTATGTCAGAATGACATGAAGTTGTAATTTGTCAAAAAAAGATATCTGAAATTAATAAGTTGTTAAATAACAATAATGAGATATGTTGAACTTATTATGTTGAAAAGTAATATGTTAAGACAATAAGATATTAAGTGGAAATAATGGGCTAGTAAGCTGTAATAATGAGATAATATGTCACAATAATGATTTATTAAGCTCAAATAAGAAGACTAAAAGTGTAAGAGCTTCTTGTTAAAGCTTGATCACTGTTTGATGGTTTTATATGACTTTCTTTTTCTAATAATGTGCCACATGCCAAAAATGTATAATTTTTCGAAATTAATTTTAGTAAAGGACAAAACCTTAAAATTCTGTATCCGTTAATATCTCCTTATTTCTTTTGAAGATGTGTTTTATTGGGTGTGAGGTGCTTCGGATAACTTCATTTTCAGCAATCTAAAGAAAAGTTACCACCATGTTCTACATGTACAATCATATTCATCATTTGATCTTAAACCCACCTGACATAAGTGTATAGCAAAAACAATAGAACTGGTCTTGCCACTCCAATACTTTCAGAGGGAACTGTACCTGAGGGTCTCTCTCTCTCTCTCTCTCTCTCTCTCTCTCTCTCTCTCTCTCTCTCTCTCTATGCTAATGACAAAATGATATGTAGAACATCATTGTCCCGATATGTTTTTGAAAGTGCCAGTGCTTAGCCATCTGCTATTATTACAGCATTAGTACTTAAATGAAAAGATTATGCTGCCTGACTATGGGCTCATTTCTTCTAGCCATTCCGCATAATTCAGTTAGCAGCATCGAATTTCACTGCACTAAAGCGGAACACAGACCAAATTAAATTACGTCTACATTTTAGATGATAACATCTGTTTATAATGAAACTCAAGTGGAGATAGAAATCAAGCTCTCATGATGTGATGCATGTGTTCATAAATCACTTAATAATGTACTCATCACTTGCTGGTAATGGACGCATCATGCAATGGTCATTATATGGTTTTTTAGACACGAGTTCAGCTTAGGTTGAATGCAAGAATTATAGTGAACACACAAAGAAAATAGGAATGAGGGTAATGGATATGGTCATCCGGGTAAGAGCACCACATTTAACTTTTACTTATTTATTTATTTATTTATTTATTTTACATCTTGCCACTAACTCTTTTAGATTTTAAAAGCAATAATTGGGCCTTGTGGGACATGGATGAGAGGACAGGAGAGATTTAGTGATGAATGCTCAGTGAGTCAGTGCAAACAAATAGCTGCTTTGGCAGAATGCTTGTGCATTATATCAATGTTTTCAATATTAATAGTCATGAAACAGCATATGTCCAGGTTATAGTTTATACAAGCATTTCAAAATCCATAAGTCAAATAAAGACGCGGAGGTATTAACAATGAAGATTGTTTAAGGAACTACGACACAAGAAACGAAGTCTTCGGAACGCACAATTATTTGAGACATAGACATGGCACGGTATAACTAGATGAGGGCTAACTCCAAACTGTTAAAGGTGCAGTCATCGATTCTGGAGAAAGATTGTTGATATTTGAACTTCAAACAAAAACATACCTCCCTTCAATTCTCCTTCAGAAGCTCCGCCCACTCTGCAAATGGATGGAATACATCCCCTGTCACTGATCGGCTAGAATAATGTTGTGGGGTTTTTTGCTTCCCTCTTTTACAGAACCAGGGCTGTGTATGAACCCCAGATTTCTTTTCACACACAGAAAGAACAGCTAGCAGACCATGAGGACATATTTGCTGAATCTGACAAAAAGTGTATTGGATTAGAATCAATGACTGCACCTTTAAGTCCAAACAGGTGAACACAATTGATAACGGAACAATTACATGATGGGGTGCAGACATGTCTGAAATCAAGGAGGAAAGGCCACAATCAAAACAAAGGCACAAGAAGAAGCACTTTCCATGCTAGGAACTGTGCCAGTCTTTAATTTAATTGTACTTTTTTTTATTTATTGTGCCTTTTAATAATATAGTTAATCTTAAACTAGAAAAGCTGTATAAATGCTTTCAATTTCATATACATTTATTACATTTGTTCATGTTTAGTCATGTAGAATGTACAAGTGGAATTTTCAATCAAATTCATGTGACAAAAACTACCTAAAATTTAATAAATCAGTATTCACTAGCACTTGAAGTGGAAAATAAGAATTCCCTGTACAGCCCTTTTGGGCAGTTTAGGGTATGTGTTAGTGGCTATAGCAAACTATTAAATAATGTTGAAGCTCTAGAGTCAATTAGACTTTAATCTGCCAATATTAAAACATAACATATTGCATATTATTACGGTCTTGGTAATGCATTATATTGTGCCTAATCATGGGAAAAGCAGAGCAACAGGAGATTTTCAAGAAGTGCTGAACTGTGCACTGACCCACATCAAGCCCTAATAATTGCTTTTTCCCCTAATATTTCTCTATCTCTTTCAATTCTTGTGTAAGACTGCAGAGGTTGATTTCACATGTTTGATCTTAAAAAAAGAACGCGAAAAAAAGAATCAGTCAATGATTTTGCTCATCATACTTTGCTTTTCTTTCTACTGTTTTCAAGTCTGAGAACGAGGTATGCCTATCAGAGGGTTGCAGGGTATTACAGCATTGGACATGTTGAAGCTCAGTCAATAAGATGTCTAAGCATGCAATCGATTATCCGCCATGCAGTCTGGTCTACAGTTATTGGAAACAGTTGAGGAGAACAAGTGAAAACTCTCTATAAAATTGTTAGCATAAATTATCAGATAGGGTTTTTGTGTGCGCGCGCACGTATGTGTGCATAGAGCTTTGGATAGACCACTGTTCCTTTTTTTTTATATCATTGATTCTGCCATAGAAAGCTGATTTTATTCATCATAGCAATCATATATAGGCTTGGCTACTGGCCAAGAAAGCTATTTCATTTCCAGTACATGATGGTGAATATGTAAATCGGCCTTGCACAAATATTGATTTAATGTTCAACGGACAGTGAAATTAAACAAATTTTGTGGTTGATGATTTTAACAAGTGCTGTTTGGTTTCTAAAAACTACACTATGCTATGTTTTCAACTATGCTATGGTAAGTCATAAAGTGAGATCCCCATTCAGAGCAAGCAAAATATTCTGATATCAGAAAATAACAGAGGGGAGGCAAAACCAAGCCATTATTTTCTGATTAGACTATTTTGCTAGACTCTAGTTTCATACCAGCATTTAACAAAATTAATACTTTTGTATATGCTTACACCTCCACTACTGAGTGGTTTTCAGAAGTCTTAAGATTTCACTCCACTGGAACTAAGAGGCCCAAACCTGCTCCATCATGAAATGCTCTTGTGCACAAAGCGAGCTCCATGAAGACATCATTTGCCAAGGTTGGCATGGATGAACTTGAGTATCCTGCACAGAACCCTGATCTGACCATTGGGATGAACTGGAATGCTGACTGCACCCCAGGTCACCTCACCCACCACTTGCACCTCCACAATGGGCTTGAAATGAAGCCATCAAGATGTGACTGAAGTGTTGAATATCACCATTAATTCAAGGCATTTAACAAAAACATTGCATTAACCATTTAGGAATTACAGCAATTTTTTACACAGTCGAGTTGCAACATTATTAAAAATGATCCTTATATTCACAATAATATTAGTTTGTCCAATTACTTTTGAGGGAAAAATGTGTGCATTTCCTGAATGGGTAATGAAACTTCAATCATATCTTGATTGCATCCATTGTGAGGTGCACAGAGGCAAAATCACGACAATTGTGCCACTGTCCATATAATTATGGACCTGACTGTATTATGGATATCTATAGCCAGGCTTGGGGAGTAATGGAATCTGTGGAACAGTGTTACATAATTATCAGTAATCAGATTACTGATACATTTATTAATAACGGGGATTATTTAGCCGGATTACAAATTTAAAATACATAAGAGCTGCAATAACTAATCAACAAAATCAATAGAAATGATTGGCAATTAATTTCATTATTATTTGAATTGTGTTATGAAACACACTGCGTACGAACTATCATTACTTCATAAAAGACATTAGAGTGAAATGGTGGAGCGGAAACATCAGTACAATTTTCTCTACGGTATGGAAACCCTTTACAGTACACTACCCTGCTGGCCTCATGACATAACTTGTATTTTAATGATGCAACAAGCTTTGCACACCTGGATTGGGAAATTTTCTGCCATTCTTCATTGCAAATCCTCTCAAGCTCAGTCAGGTTTGATGGGGACCATCAGTGGACAGCCATTTTCAGGTCTTTTCAAAGGTGTTCGATAGGGTTCAAGTCAGGGCTCTGGCTGGGCCCCTCTAAGACATTCACAGTGTTGTCCTTAAGCCACTCCTGTGTTGTCTTCGCTATGTGCTTTGGGTCATTGTCATGTTTGAAGGTGACCCTTTGGCCCAGTCTGAGGTCCTGAGCACTGTGGAACAGGTTTTCATTAAGGATATCTCTGTACTTTGCTCCATTCAGATTTCCCTCAACCCTTACCAGTTTCCCAGTACCTGTTGCTGAAAAACACACCCACAGCATGCTGCCACCACCATGCTTCACTTTTGGGATGGTATTGGGCAGGTGATGAGCGTTGCCTGGTTTCCTCCAGACATAACGTTTAGAATTGAGACCAAACAGTTCAATCTTGGTTTCATCAGACCAGAGAATATTGTTCATCACAGACTAAGAGTCCTTCAGGTGCTTTTTTGCAAACTCTAAGCAGGCTTCCATGTGTTTTGCACTGAGGAGAGGCTTTCGTCTAGCCACTTTGCTATAAAGCCCAGATCAGTGTAAGGCTTCAGTTATGGTTGTCCTTCTGGAACTTAGTCCCATCTCCACACAAGATCTGGAGATCTCTGGAGATCACAGAACTCTGGAGCTCTTGAAATGTGAGGCACCTGAGCTAAATTTCACATGTTGCTGAAAAAGGTCTGAATACTTATGTAAATGTGATATTTCAGTTTTTTCTTTTTAATAAATTTACAGAATTGTCTAAAATTCTGTTTTCACGTTGTCATTATTAGGTACTGAGTGAAGATTAATGAGCAAAACATTTTTCGACCATTGTAGCATAAGGCTGCAACATAATGTCAGGTTTGCTGGGTGTGGCTGGACACATGCGCAGGTGAGGAGATGGCTTAGTAAAACTCATCGGGTTTATTATATACACACACAAGGCAGAGGTACAAAATCGGCGGGCAGAAGAATAATCCAATAAACAGAAACTAGGTCGAGCAAACCGGGTATTAATGGTAATCCAAAAGACAAAGTTCAAAAACAACAGGCAGAGTCCAAAACACTAAAACACAAACACGGGTATAACACGGCTTGGCAGGAGTGTCTTGGTGCTAAACTAATGCTTCGCGACGACGAAACGCAACCGAGAGTCCTTTAAACATTTACTAATTGTCTCTGGATTGGATGCATCTGCATCCAATTTGGGGTCACGTGATCTGGCTGGAAGTGTGTGCTTGTGGGGGCTGTAGTCCTCTGTCGCTCGTGCCAAAATGCGGAAGTGCGCGCTTCCGCGCTGTGCGCGACGGAGATATCAAAAGCACTACGCGAGCGGCTGAGTCTATTGGGCACACTCGCGTGTGCCAAGAGAAGCAGGTCGTGACCAGTGTTGTATAGTAACGAAGTAATAATATTTCACCACTGTACTTAAGTATGTACTATAAGATAGAGAGGCGGGGTACACCCTGGGCAGGTCGCCAGTCCACCACAGTGGCTAAATTTTTAAGATATTAAAAATTCTGACTGCGTTTGGTTATTATTAACATTTACTTGTACTTTTACTTTCATTACTTGAGTACATTTAGTTGTTGATTACTTGTCATACTTAAGTACAATGAATACTAGATACTTTAAGACTTTTACTTGAGTAGCGTTTCAGTCGGTGACTTGAATTTTTACCAAAGTAATTTTTTGGTAGGGTATCTGTACTTCTACTTGAGTGTGATTTTCCCGTACTTTATACAACACTGGTCCTGACACATAACAAAATTGAAAATAGTGAAGGGGGTCTGAATACTTTCCGAAGTCACTCTATATAATATAATACATTAAAAAAAAACCAACTAATTGTATAATCAGGGAAAAATTATCAACAGATTAATTGATTATCAAAATATTACCAAAATCAATTATCAATATATTCAGCAGTCCTAAAATACATTTAAAAATAAAAAATGATATACTACCATACACATGTGCACACATTACATCACTTCATGAGTCTCACATCACCACCTTGGTCTTGAGTGAAATCAGAGCTAATCTTACAGTCACCCATTCATTATCATGGCCTCTGGTGGGAAAATGGGTTCACTGGATGGACATTTCACTATTATATTGACTTTAAATCAGAAAATGGGAATAACATCACAGTACAGTGCAAGTTCTGCCTTGCAGCTGTGAAAATGCTGTCATCATCCACATATTTGGTATTGAGGTAATCCAAAAGTTACGGAAAGTAATCAGTTACATTATTTTAATTTTGGTTATTGACAAAAAAAATTTTAACAGGTAATTAGTAACTGTATCAGAATACATTTTGAAAGTAACCTTCACAACCCTGTCTATAGCAAATAAGCTTTCCATATTAGAGGTACTGTTACCACACAGAGGTTTATTATTTTCAAATAACAGCATGCCCTGAATGGTTCAGATCAGTTTTATTCCCTATATACCATGCCAGTTTGAAAAGCTTGCAATTTTTTTTTCTTATAAATGACACATTTCCTTTAAAAAAATAAAATAAAAAATCAGGTTTTAGCTATTTAGGCAACATTACATCAGCTCTAAATAGTCATTCCCTCATTAAAACCTCTTTCTTTGTTTTATGTAAATTATGTAGAATTGTGTGCTAGAGGTCATACTTTTTCATGTCATTCTTTAAAAATTGCAGTGTACCTTTAGTGCCAGGATATGCATAGAATAGGAATCATAACACAGTCATCCCTGAAAACACAACCCAAAGGCAGCTAAATATAGACATGATTTGCTTTTGTCATTTGCATCATAGCACAAATTACGAAAACAGTTCACAATCATCAGTAGATAATAAACATCATAAAGACGCACACTTTTCTTCTGTGCATCAGTGCCATTTTCTCAGATCCTAAGGTGCTGAAATTGGAATAGGTGGTAATAAGCAGCATTAAGATGAAAGGAGCAGAGAACAAAACAACCAAGAAAGGGAAAAACAAAACATAGAGCAATTATGGAGTCTCCTTTATCACAACGCAGCTTTTCTTATTGATTATATAAAAAGTCAACCACAGCAAAGCAGCAATCCAAACACAAACACACGACAACAAATAAGACCAATTAGATGGGATTAAAAAGGAGATTACTAGTATACTTGAATAACAATAGTAGCAATATCAGATGTATTCTATTAAGTTGTAGAATAAAGAAAATGGGGAAAAAAATCACAGTGAACATGTTTTCTTGCATAGTCCAAGAATTGGCAAAATATATGGGCGATTCCATGATTGGTGTGCCATTTAGTAACTTTTAAAAAATGAGACATGCTTTTAACCATTAAAGAATATGTTAACACATCTTCCACAATATCTCATTTTCCAACACCTCACATTCTTTGCTGACATTATGCTCTTAAATGACCACCCACGTTAAAAGTAACAGGGCTGAGTTTTTGCATAGAATTAGCAAATACACAAACTGTGGTTACATCCATGCTGACACATGAACATTAAATACATTCTATTGGTTTACTTAAAATGTTTTTTGATGAATAATTGTGTTGGCTCAAAATATGGACGTATGAAGGAAAACTGGCTACGATTGCACACAGGCTTTAATAATAATGAAAGATAAAACATGCAGTTCTAGCAAAGAGCTAGAATACAGAGAAAACACAAACAAGCTAACTAAGATGGTGAAACAAGAACATGCAAATACTAGGAATATAAACTGGAACTACATATACATAGTGTGATTAATAAGAGGACACATAACATAGACACAAGTCCGGAATAAAAAAAAAAACTGAGAATGAAACATGATATTCAAGCAGCAGTGGGAACTAGAATATACAATGTAAATTTGGAGATTTCATAACAATAATTTACTTCCAATATATAATTTCAGTAACAGGGTTGTACTTTATAAATTACCTTGTCGGTCAATATCTGATTAATTATAGCCAGGAAATTCAGATATCCTGCTGATGATTGTGAAATATCACTTGTAGAATATTCCAAGTATTTTATAGAGGTGAATGTTGTTGTTGGTACTAGATGGGATCGTTTGAGTATTTCAAGAACTGATGATTTCATAGGATTTTCACACACACCAGTCTCTAAAGTTTATACAGAATGGTGTGAAATACCTGGACAGCTGAAGATTAGAAAAGACAAGACGATATTTTTCCAATTTTTCCAATCAACTGTCCAGCTTTGGTGAGTCTTTGCTGTTGTAGCCTCCTGTTCATGGCCGACAGGAACAGAACCCAATGTAATCTTTTACTGTTGTAGCTCAGCTGCCTCAAGGTTCGATGTGTCTTCTGAGATGCTTATCTGTTTACCTAGGTTGACCTATAATAATTACTGTAGACTGTCTGTCAGCTTGAACCAGTCTCAGCATTCTTTCTTCCATCAACAAGGTTTTTCCGGCCACTGAACTGCCACTCAATAGATGACATTCTTTCCCCTACAATATTGTGTAAAACTCAAGAAACAGTTGTGCATGAAATTCCCAGGGGATCAACAGTTTCTGAAATATTCAAACCAGCTTGTCTGGCACTATCAACTATATTATAGTCATAGTGACTGAGATCAATTTATTTCCCCCAAATCTGATGTTTGATATGAGCATCAACTTAATCTTTTGACCTGTACCTGAGTGATTTTATGCATTGCACTGCTGCTAAATGACTGGCTGAATGTATAATTGCATAAATGAGCAGGTGTACAGGTGTTCCAATTCATGTGACCCATGAGTGTATACAGTGTACTTATGTGATGAAGCACAGCATAAAAAGATAGCTCATTATGCAAATTATGTGACTAAATGCGCTGCATGTGGCAAATTGCAGTTTAAAACCTGTGCTCAAATGGTGGTAATGGTCAACTACAAAAGCACTATATGACCAAAGATATGTGGACACCTGACCATCACTCCCATGTGTGGTTCTTGCTCAAATTGTCGCCACAAAGTTGAAAGCACATGCGATTTCCAGAATGTCTTTGTATGCTGTGGCTTTAAGATTTCTCTTCACTCAAACTAAACAGCCCAAGCCTGTTCCGGCATGACAGTGTCCCTGTTCACAAAGCAAGATCCATAAATACATGGCTTGCCAAAGATAAAATGGAACAGCTTGAGTGTCTGACACAGAACCCTGACCTCAACCCCAGTGGACACCTTTGGGATCCACAGGAACGCTGACTGCATCCCCAGGCCTCCTCACCCAACATCAGTACCTGACCTCACTAATGCTCTTGTGGCTGAATGAACATAAACACCCACAGCCCCACTCCAAAATCAAATATAAAGCCTTCACAGAAAAGTGGAGGTTATTATAACAGCAAAAGGGGACCAACTGTTAATGCCTATGGTTCTGAAAGAGCATGTACTGTATGGGTGTGATGGTCAGGTGACCACATGCTTTTGGCCAGATAGTGTGTGTACGTGTGTGTGTGTCTGTGTGTCTGTGTGTGTGTCTGTGTGTGTGTGTGTGTGTAACGTATGCAGTTTTCCAGGTTTGTTTTTAAATACAGCTCAAACAGCAACTCCATACC
>JAQQZX010000033.1:3406969-3420458 GCA_030068355.1 Notoglanidium maculatum | reverse complement strand
TATTTAACAGGAGCAAGTGGTTTCCAAGTGATGACTCCAACCAGGAGTAGGACACCGGGATGGGTCAGGCAGGCCCGAAAAATATTAAAAAAACACTAGCAGTTTCCATTTCCATTAAATATTACATCAAGCAAGATGAGATACAGTATATATAGAACTACCTCATAAATAATGGTTGTTAAAAAAAAATCCTGTGATGCCATACACACTGCAGGTGACCCCAAGGTTGAGAACCTATTCATTAGTTTCTTTGTTGTTGACAGCAAATTGTACCTCATAAAATGCACCTCCTAAAATGTGTATTTAGTAGGTGACCCTTATGTGCAGTTTGCGTGATGTTCTACAGTCATAGTGCCACATTCAGTATTGTGTTAAGCATTGGTATTCAGAACTCAGACATAACTACAGGCTCTATTTGTACAACTTTTGGCACAACGTTTGACTACAGTCCTCAGTAAATGCAGGTGCATTCTGAAACATTTTCACACAAATTGACTCAAAATGCATTGGGCAGGCCCAGCGAAAACAAACACAGAAACATGTCTGTTGTCAGAATATAAACATTCCAGCATTCTTTTTTGATTTCGAAAAGTGGCTAGACATGGGAAAAGATAATGCTGACTGAACCTCACTGTTGCTTTTGCAAGGTTGGGAGGCTGGCACTGACAAAAGATGGCTGCCTTCCAACCGAGTGTTCTGTGTAAGAGGTCAAACAGCATCTGTTGGTTGGACCAAACCATCCAGAATCACCCACCTAGGATCACTTGCTCATATGCTTTGCCTCTGATTGTCTTGATGGTCTATTTGCTGCCCTTTGAGCATCACTGAGCACTGGGTTGGTGCTTTAATTTAACGGTTACTATTATAATCACACTCTGAAAACTCTGTCCTGATTCTATCCTGATTGGCATTTTACATGTTATTACATATTATTGTTAAATATAGGAAATCAAGCACACCTAGTAAGAAATTTGGCTTTGGGCAACACTTTAACCAGAGGTTTTTCTTTCATCTATTATGAAAAGGCTGACTGGCAGACAGTGTGATATCAGATTAGCTTAATTTACAAACTATTACTAAAGATGCCAAACATAAGTTAATCACCTGGAACATGAAAATCAGGGAAAAAACTCTCATACAAAATTAATGCATCATTTATTCAATTGGTTTCATGATTAAGTGCTGTAATTTCTTTGAATGGGCTTCCAGAGACTTTTCTTTCCCAAGGTATTATTAAGAGTTTGCTGAATATAGTAGACAAATATTGTTTTGTGTCATGTTTAATATTATGGTAATGAAATGTCTTTGGTTTATTACTTAAGACCATTGAGCCGTATTCAGAGATTAGTGAAAAAGTGACGATTTAATACCAAAGCTGCAACACAACAATATTCAGACCTCAGACGTAACTGCAGACTTAAGCGCTACTCTGATCATTTTTCCTGTGTGAGATCAGCTCAAGTGAAGAACAGTAACTCAATAAGTCCAGTCTGATGTTTTGATGTAACTACAATATGTAGTGCTGAAACCTCTGTTTTAAACTGTGGAATGCCATTTAACCAATATTAAATGTATAAATATAGCATTAATAGTGTTAAAGGACACTAATAATAATTAATAGTCTCTTTAAAGGACACAATTTTTGCATCTTAATTGGAGTCATCGCTTATCTTGGGACGGAATTTATTTCACAGAACTGAAAATGGCTTATTTGGTATTATACTTAATGAATCTTTACACAATTGCTAGGAATATTGAAGTGGGTGCAAAAAATCCCAATATTTTGCAAAGTAGTAACAGTACAAAATGTGGAAAAGTAAGTTAAAAGTTGTGAATACTTATGCAGGGCAGTGTATGTTATGTTCAGTTGTTTAAAACATTTGCTAAAGAGCAAGCAGTACAAGAAATTAAATGATTTTTATATGTTTAGGAGCGTTTGCTGCTTTCACTGCTGCCTGCTCACATAGCTCGTGTGATGAAGGCAGAAATCATCCAACGGCTACAGGGCCCAAACTTCGGCCAGGCGGAGAACACCAACAACTTTCACAACTTATACGTGCAGAGGCACACCAATGTCAGGTGCTCTTTCTGACTCTCTCTCTCACACCCACACATGCACACACACATACATATATGCAGTCTGACAGTCTCACATACTGCCCTGAAGCAGTGATGAATTTTTCAGACGTGGCTCTCACGCTGAATCTTAATAAACCTACCAAAAGTTGAAGACTGACTCAATTTACACTCGAAAGGAAGCACAGATGAGGCACTCACTAAGGGTGTTATTTCTGAATTCTTTCTGGTGTATGTGGTAGCAGTTAAGATGAAATGTGAGAAGGTGGAGGTTTTTTTTAAGAGAGGTGCAAAATTTCACATTTTAATCCAGTATTCCTTGGTATAATGACACTTTTTCCGCCATTTAACGTGAGCATATTGTTGCCCAAGCATTAGAATAAAGGAACTTAAGTAGTGTAAAATACGAGCAGTGACGTTGACGAGTTCAAACCCAAATCTAGCACATCTGATTAAACTAATTGGCACCTGTGAAGCCGATGTGTGAATCAGATGTGTTAGATTTGCTACTTAGTTGCTGCTATAAATGGAACTGCTTCCTGAACATTCTGTGCACAAAACAACAAAAAACTACAGGAGAGATCCAGAGGTCCGTTGTTTTCCAAGGCTGCATTTTAAGATTCCATTGGTTTTCACAAGATTGTCTTCACTCATATTGCACGTACATTTGATCATTTGACTGAAACTAGTTTAAAGCGATTTACAACTGACACTGGACACAGCTGAGCAGTTGAGAGGCATGGGTCTTGCTTAAGAACCCAACCACGGCAGCTTAGCAGATCTGGCATTTGAATTCAACACTTTCTCATCAAGAGCCACTACTTTCCTCCATTTCCCACCAGAACTGATAACATATGCCAATGATTTTCACACTTCTGAGCAAGATGCTTCAACTGACTGTAATGCATTCAATCACAAAATAGCAAAATAATGTCATATATAACCCTGGTTCTATGACTAATTGGAGCACTGAGAGGGTGGTTTTCTTTTGATACTAATGATGTGTTCCTGTTAGCTCATTTCCTTGCCAAGTACTAATATCAAAGTCAACAATGTCCTCACCTATGCAGCTTACAAAAGGTTCCCTGTTATGTCAAGCTTGTCCTCATAAACCCAAGTGACCAAGGTGGCCACTCAGTCATAGAACCACAGTTAAAAACCTTCTGTTGTTCTTCTGTTCATTCCAAATCACCAGGTTGGTTTTCTTGTGAACTAGGGGACCCTGTTTGTCAAATAGTGATGTGATTCTTCATTCATTTCAATTTTAGTTGTATAGCACTTTTCACAACAGTCATTGTCACAAAGCAGATTCACAGAAGTAATATAAATAAATTATCTTTATACTTCCCTAATGAGCAAGCCTGTGGTGACAATGGCAAGGAAAAATTCCCTGTGATGACAAGAGAAAGAAACCTTGAGAGGAACTAGACTCAATAGGCAACCCATCTTCATTTGGGTGACACTGGATAGTGCGATTACAACTAACTCACTTCTGTAACTGTATGTTATATGGTTAAAAAAGTGTAGTTTTGTGGTATATAATTCAATAAAGTTTTAATATAGAGTCTGTTCTGTTTCAGCAGATTCACTGAGGGAAATTTGAGTGCAAGATTGTTCACGGTATTTTAAGTTCTAAGCGACTGTAGCATAATTGCTCATGTCAACAAAAGTCCAATGCCATCTTCACAGTTCTAGGAGTATGTTGAGGCAGTTCATACGCAAGGCAGTTCAGGAGCAAGTGGTTTTCAAGTGATGACACCAACCAGAAGTAGGACACCAGGATGGATCAGGCAGGTCCAGAAAGCAGAATGGGTCAGGATCACCATTATCTCAAGAGCAGCATGTGCAGGTCAATAGACAGAGAGAGAGAAAGAGAGAGTAAGAAGAGAAAAGAGAAAAGAAGATTGTTAGGTATGCTCATTGTCATAATGGTTAAGAACAAAGTATATCGTGTGCTGAGTGCAAGTAGGAACTCTGGCAAGGCTAGCTATGACAGCATAATTAAAAGGGAGAGCCAGAAGTTAACACAGACATGAGGGTGCCCTGGGAAATAAAGTGGCCAGCTGCTCCACCATCAACAAACCTGAGTGAATGTGTGAGAGTTGGGGGCGACAGCATCCAAACATCCCAGTTTACCAAAACATTCTATACCTGAGAACCCTCCAGATCTGCTCCTTTACCTAATAAAAGGCTAGTAACAAAAGGCTTGGCTAAACAAATATTTTTTTAGTATAGATGTAAACACTAAGACTGTGTCTGAGTCCCAAACACTAATTGGAAGGCCGTTCCATAACTCCCCTCTTTGTAAGAAAGATCTACCCTCTGCTTCACTATTCAAGGTACCAAGAAATAGCCTACACCTTTTGATCTAAGTAGGGCTGGGGCATGATAAAAGTCCAGAAGTGCGCTCAGGTATTGAGGTGCGAGACCATTCAGTGCTTTATAGGTCAGCAGTAGTATTTTATAATCAAAGTAAGGACTCTTGCTGTTGTTTTTTGGACTAATTGAAGCTTGTTTATGCACCTACCGGAACATCCAGGCAGTAAGGCATTACAATAATCTAATCTAGAGGTAACAAGAGCATGGACTAGTTTTTCTGCCTTGTGCAGTGACCTCAGTATTTCTTATCTTAGCAATATTTCTGAGAAACAAGGCTGTCCTAGTAATATTATGTACATGAGCTTCAAATGAGAGATTAGAGTCAGTCATCACACCAAGGTCTTTTACTTTGGCACGTGGTGAAACAGAAAGGCCATCCAGAGTTTCTGTGTAATTGGAAAACATACTCTTAGCTGCAAGTGGTCCTAGTACTGGTACTTCTGTCTTATCAGAATTATGTAGAAGGAAGTTAGTAATTATCCATTGTCTAATGTCCTTTACACATTCCTCAATTTTATGAAGCTGGTGTCTCTTATCTGGCTTTGCTGAAACATACAACTGTGTGTCATCAGCATAACAGTGGAAGCTAATACCATGTTTATGAATAATAGTACCCAGAGGTAGCATATATAAAGAAAAAGGCAGATGGCCTAAAACAGAACCTTGTGGAACATACTTTATTGAGACCAAGAATCACTCATAGTGTTGATGTTGTGCACTTTTGAGAATAGGAGGCTTGCTACGGTACTCTATAGAGGGTGAGAATCAATTAAACTTCTCACAGACCACATGGCTTTCAACGAAGCAACATTCAGTCCGTATAAGCTGTCAAATGTTGTCAGTGATCTCCATGTCTTTGCTTCCAAAATGTTCACAAGAGACTCATCTTAGTGCATGAATGATATGGATGTCATTTAACAGAAAGTAATGTCCCTTTTGATTTATGTTATTGTATGCTTACAGAATCACTTATTTTACCAGGTTATTTTCTTCCTTTAACTTTAACTTATCTTTAGACAGTGGAGCCCCTTTCTGGCATACCCCAAAGCACAAAAACATCTGTTTAGTGACCCAACAGCTAACCATCACATGTGCATAGCACTCAAGAGCCTTCATATGCACACATTCTCACATGTAAGATCAGAAAGATTGATAGGTTAGAGGTTGAAAGGTTTACTGATATATTGTACCATTGTGATCTTTGATGGAAATACTGGCATTGACTCTACCATGACATATTTGAACTTTGCTCCCTATGCAGACAGTGTGTGCTGATGGATAACGCATGCAATTTTGTTTAATAATTTGACCATAGTGATAGTCTATAAAAAAATGCTGTCTTAAGTGACAGCTATTTAATATCTGCATCTTGCGTTATTTTCGCAAGTTGCCCATACTGCTTTGCACCAAAGAGAAGTGCTTCTGCTTTGCTTCTAAGAGACGTTTTGTCTAATTTATATGCTCCCAGTGGTAAGCTGACACTCTTCCCTCAGGGTAGACCCAGAAAGAGATTGTTCTGGTTCTCAAAAAGCACAAAAGTATTTTATGCAAAATAAGGGGGTTTATGGCCAATGTTTCACAGAGGATGAGCATAACTTATAGGGGCCTTAACATTAGGCTGCACACACGAGGTCATGAACGCAAGGTGACGATTGTGCTATTCATAGTCAGCAAGGAAACAAGCAAACATGAAAACTCCAAAAGTTCTGAAGGAAACAATTCTGGTTTGGAATAAAAGGAACTTATCTGAATAGAAAACAATTAATAATGTGCCAGGAAACAGGTTTAATGATATGCTGTTTTTTAATGTTTTTTCTATCTGTTTTTTGTTTTTTTACCTATGTTTTTTTCTTACAATTGAGGCAAAAATTCTCTATATAGATCACTACCAGTGAACACAATAGAAAAGTAGCTTTCATTTAGAACTTAGTAGGGAACTTTTTGCTGTTGTTGTTGATTTTTCTTAGTCTAATTCCACAATTCCATATGAGTTATTTCAGAAGTATTAAAGTCTTTGTAAAAATGAAGAAAACCCAAAAACTTTTGATAGGTAAAATATGTGAACGTGCTAGGGTAAAATTTGTGGAATTCTTTTGACAAGATTTTGACTTTGTTCAGTTTTTAATAATGCACTGTAAAATATCAAGGCTCAGCTCAGCAAAATGCCATACTACATTTTGATTACTGAGAAAATAATACCAGGCCTTAGTAATAGTCTCAGACTGTACGAAGTATTCATTATCAGTACTCATTGTAAGTTTTCATTGATTTAATTTGCAATACACATTTTTTCTTATGGTCTCTAATGTCATTTGCTTACTTATCAATTTGCAGTATTTTGTATGCTGATATTGTTGGCTTCACCCGTTTGGCCAGCGATTGCTCTCCTGGCGAACTTGTCCACATGCTCAATGAGCTTTTTGGCAAATTTGATCAGATCGCCAAGGTAAGACACAGACGGAGTTGGTAATAATTCAGATTAATGCCATGAAATGAGTCATGCTTCATTTTATTCCCTAATGTTCTCATTCTGTCATAAAACAGCATGATGTACATCAACATGACAGGACATGAATTTATTTATTTATTTATGTATTTATTTATTTATTTATTTCAAGGAAAATGAATGTATGAGGATTAAGATTCTTGGGGACTGCTATTATTGTGTGTCTGGCCTCCCAGAGTCTTTACCTAACCATGCCAAAAACTGTGTGAAGATGGGCCTGGACATGTGTGAGGCAATCAAGTAAGTGACATCTGTGATTTTGTTTATAGCTGCCTTTAAATGTATTCACTTTATGTATACTGGGTTGCTACTGTATGTGCTATACCCCATCTTCATGCAAAAACCAATATTTCAAGGGTATTAAAGTAAGATTTGTAAAGGTGCAGTTACATAAAAGTCCTTGCTTCCAAAGGGTAATGGTTTTAGGGATACATTTGCTTACTATAAATAACATACAGAAGTGGTTATGTTTTTGTTTCGTATTGGTGCATCATGTTCTCACTTCTGCATCCTCAGCGTGGGCTGTCATTTGACATTTCAATTCAATTTTACTTATTTGAAAGATGTTTTTATCCATGACTTTATAAATTGGACAGACCATTATAAGTTATGTAGTGTATATAGTTATGTATATAAGTTATGTAACTTATATAGAAGTTACAGTTTTTAATAAGTGGACAGTTTCTGTGTAGTAAGTATTGCGGGTTCTAAACTGGGAACGACACACAGACAACACTGGAGACCAGAGTTCAAGACAACAAACAGTGCTCTGCATGTGGGGAATTAGTCAGGGCAGTGAACAGGGGAAAAAGGTCCTAGTCTAGGTGCAGATGCAGCGCTCACGACGGTCCAGGGTGTAGTGTGCCGGAGCTGAGGTGTGGGAGGCGGCGATGGCGCTGAGCGAAAGTCCCTTCAGAGAGAGAGAGAGAGAAAGAAAGAAACCACTATGTACAAACCAGTATGTAAGGAAAACATCCTCAGTAGTTGCATGTATAAATTATGTAGAATTACAGCTAATGCACACAGTATAAAACGAGGCAGTTTTTCATGTTTGCCATAATGAAGATGCAGTTTGAGGCATTTCTACCTTGACCAACAAAATATAAGGGCAGAGTCTATACAAATAGCTTAATGTAGCACCTGCAATGTGACTGCAGAATACATCTGAAGAGCAGGTATTAAATTTGCCTCACACCACATTACACCATTGTAAGACTAAATCAAGCAATATTATGCTAAAAAATTTTTTTTTTAAGTTTCTGTTTACTGTACTGTTTACAACATGACAATATTACCACCAAGTTGTTGTTGTTGTTTTTTTAAATATTGGATATATGCTCAAGCCCCCAAAAGCTTGTGAAAAGTGCTTTGGCGCATCTCACCACCTTTACAACCCCCCCCCCCCCCCCATGTTACATTGTTCATTCAATTGTTCAATGTAAATCACCCACATCACCCGAACATGCAATTTATTAGACTGCACACGCAAATTAGCCTCTTTATTTGGGATTTTAGTAAATCAAGGCTTTGGTGTTTAATTGAGTGCTAGAACAGGCAAAACAAGTGAATGATTATCAGTGGTAGTAATCATTCAATAATCAATAAGTACCTAAGCTTTTTAGCATGACCATTTCAAGGGTTTACTAATAATAGGACGAAAAACAAATTGACATACTGTGGAAGGAATCAGTTGTGGGTCAGAGTGTACATTTTGTGTACTTTTGCAAAGTCATGTTCACTGATGCCATGTGTTTCTGAGTCTTGTGTTTCCAAATTCTAGCTTCTGCTTGTTTTAAATTGTGCATATTTGACTTGCATTTTTGGATTTGCACTGATAAATTATGCCGAGCATGTGTCCCGCCTCTTCTCACTACATGTTACATTGACTTCAATATTCACCCATGCCTCCATTATAAAAATTGCCCATTGGGGGGAATGTTGCTAACCTCATAACCCAGATAAGCCCTTGGTTTGATGGACTGGAGTCCCTTCCAGGGTTCATTCCTACCTCACATTCCTGGAATTTATTGTGACCCTGACCAGAATAAAGCAATAAAGTAATAAATCAATAGGTGGATTTGCAAATGAAGGGAAGGAGTCTTTGGGCAATTTGCAGATTGATTACTGCTTAGGCATGGATTGTTGTCAGCCCCCTTCCTCCATCTCATATTAGCAATATTTTGACCAGTGCTTTGACTCAATTTAACCACTTGAAAGATATGAATGACATGGTGTCCTCGCTTTATGTCGCAGTAAACAGAAAATGCATTGAAGTCATTAAGATGAAATAAAATCTCTCAGTGTATGTTCAACTTAGCTAACATTAGATAAGTATAGTCATTGTTTGCCTGAAAGAGAAATAAGGACATAAAACAAACTGTCACGTCCGAGAGGGACGACACAGAGTGAGACCACAAGTGCAGCGGCGTGCACGGAGTAAATGACAAAGTCTTACTGTGGGTCGGCGTGGTATAAGCAGATTCCGGGGAGCGTAGAGAGAGGGAGAAGAGCAGAACCATCCAGCGAGAGCAGCACAGAACCGCGGAAAACAAACGCACACAGAAAACGGGAAACAAAACCGAGCGTTAGAAGAAACGCCAAAACCGGTAATCCAGCCAGCGGGCAAAGAGCTAAACTGGGAGAGGGACCAAACACACTTGTGGAAAAGTGTGGGGCTTGTAGCATGAAGCTAGTAATAGTCCATGAACGAGCGAAGCGCAAACCCCGGACTTCCGTGTTTATGTGCGCCGGCCCGGAAGGGAAGACGTGACCCCGGAAGTCGGAGTAGCCGCATTCGGGGCCGTTCCCGTGGCAACCTGGGTGGCGTCCGTGAGAGTGGCGTGAGTATGGCGGGCAGATGGTGCAACAACGCCACTCTTCCGGTTTGTGATCACAACCCAAGGCTGAGAACAATCCTTCAGTGTCACAACAGAAACAGAGACTGTCGAATTGTGGAAAACATTTGATTATATCATGATGTCGGCCTCGAGACACAGAAATGTTCGTACCTGGTGCAGCAAACACCATTCCTGCAGTCTCAAACCCAGCAGCTCGGCTTTTGCTTTTGACAGACCCAAATTTCTGACCAAATCGTTCAATTAGGACTGTGTTATCAGATGTGGATCGCCTGATGAGGCTGGTTCAAAATCCGGGTCAATGTCACTGTCAGTACCCTGCATTGCAGTTTCTTCATCTGGTTCGTCTAAGGTCCAATCCTCTGGTGGTTTCGGAATTGGAAGACTGTCGTCATGTGGCACGGGTCTCATTGCTGAAGGCAGATTAGGATATTCAATTGACTTCTTATTTTTGGCAGAGAAACCAGACACATTAGTCAAACAGAAGTAACAGTCCGTCACATGGTCTTACTGTTCTCGCCATATCATTGGAACAGCAAACGTCTTTCGAGTGCCTCTGAGCCAGGCTCTCAGACTGACAGCACATGTCGCACAGCAAATGTGAGGCTCTCATTGCTTGTTTTGATAACCAATTTTGCAGCCAAAATACAGATGATAAGCTTTCTTCACAAGAGCCGTCATCCAATGTCTCTGAGGTGCAAGTGTATATTCGCCACAGATATAGCAGAATGTATCGTGGCTGTTACGACGTTGACGAGACATATCGCCCGACACCAAAACATCTATAGCATCAAGCTTACTTACTGATATATTGCTACAGATACTATACTTTACTATACTGATACTATACATACACACTGACTATATATATTAACCAAATGAGCAGGATCGGTGTATGCGAGCCACCTTTATAGCATGCTGAGACAGCAACAAGCTCGTTCAGACCTGCCCAGGCATGCCCAGGATGTCATCTTCCACAGAACAGCTTCCAGCCTGACCTGATTCCATGCTGGACACGCCCAGGCTGCACACAACGCTGCTGATACGTCACTTACGGGAGCGAAAATGTTTGGATACAAATATAAGAAAAAATAATGACAAAACTCAAGATTTCTCTCAAACAGTATGTGACGAGTAAATTTTGATGTGATATTCGTGATCAGCACCCAAAAACCTATACAAAAACACCCAACAGTGTTCAAGAAGCAAAAACTTTGTTGTGCAGTGTAATTGACTGGAACAAACCCCAATAGTCTGAAAATACATCATATTTAAGAGTGAATGTAAAAAACATTTAATTTTTAATAATTAATTAATTATTTTTAATAATTTTAATTTTTTTTATATATAATCTTATTAATTACACTTTTAACAAATAATTAGAAGTATAATTTAATGTGTATAAAACTAAATATAATTTTACATATGGAATTCTGTAAAGCTGCTTTGTGACAATATGTATTGTTGACAGTTCTATACTAATAAAACAAATTGAATCGAAAAACTCACAAAATAGCATATAATAAAATTATAAATGATTTTCAGCAACTGCACATCAGATGAGTGTAGTCTCAGCAAAACATATTTAAAAACACAATAAAATGGAACCCTGTCTCAGTTTGTGAAGTTTGATGTTAGCTTTTGTGCGTAACTTATTTGTAAATTTTGTGATTTATAATCAAAGAAACAGAAAAAAAACAGTCAGCAGCACTTTTCTTTGTGTTGTATTTATTAGTGTTGTGGTAAAAGTGATATAAAAAGGTCATGACATCTTATTTTAGATGATTAAAACATAATAAACTTCTATTTCTATCATAAACAAAACAGAAAAAAAAAACACTTTCACTTTCTCTGAAAATTTCTTTAGGTTTAGGCTGATATTATCAGCGTGACTTGATATAAAGATGGTGTAAAATAATCTGGAGGTGATCATGAGAGGATACAGGCCTAATTGATGTTCTTCATCAAACGGAACTAAAATTAACAGTTAAAGCAGCTCTGTGATGGTATGGTAATAAACAAAAAGAAATTTAAAAAGTCATAAATTTTCCAAAAAGATAACACATGTATAAAATCTAGGGTTATGGATATTTTAGGGATTAAACATTTTGAAACTTTGCTTGCTCTCAATTTAACAAATGATCATAAATTTCCAATTTATTGGGAGCCCATCTATGGGAAACAGCACTGGTAATGTGGGAGCATAGATTTTTAGTGGACGTGTTGCATCACCGTTTCTCCATACTGAGCATTTCGAGATGGTGAATCGCCTCAGGCTCGTACTCGTCAACTTCCTCCTCAATACAGACTGCAGGTTTTCAGTTCCAGCTCGGGGACACAGAGGTGACGTGCAGAAGATGATTCTGAAACATGATCAGCTCGTGATTCCAGTAAATCTTGCAGCCCTGAACATCTGATCCTTCATCTTTCATCCTTTATCATCATCACTATGTGGTAGTAAAATACTGAAACATCCTTGAATCTAGACTTTATTTAGTGTTTAATGGTCTTTTCAAATAATTTGCATTTTAATATATTAAAAATATACTCCACTTTGAATAAAAAATTAGCTTCATAAACAGTTCTTTGGGTACTTCAGGGTCCATCACTTCTCTCAGAGTTCTCTCAGAAATTAACTGAAGAAGATTTAATTTAACTCATAATCGTGTACAAAGCATCAAAGTTAAAAAATGTATTGTGTTTTTATTTGATATATTGTTGCCAACATTTTTGACCATTTGGGTATTTTAAAAAAGTATTTAAGATATTTAGTATATTAAATATTTTCCCGGCCCTGTGGTGGACTGGGGACCTGCCCAGGGTGTACCCTGCCTCTCGTCCGAAGATGCTGGGATTGGCTCCAGCTTCCCCGCGACCCAGATGGATAAAGCGGTATAGATAATGGATGGATGGATGGAAATATTTTCCCAATATGCAAGCATTGCTTTATTTTGATTTATTTTTGCTCATTTCTAACAAGGATGCCAATCATTTTGATTCCTGAAATTTCTTTTTTTTTTTGCTTTGAGATGTGTGAAACCAGCACATAAAACTGATAACTATTATTAACTGAATATATTTTTATTAAGCCTGATGAAAATTTTGAATGTATTCAGTTTTAAAAGAAGATTAATCTTTTTAATCCTGATATATAATTTATTTATTTTTCTCCATTTATTAAATAATAATTTAGAATATAACATTTACAATGTGTAGGACCATTTATTAACATTATTTATACTATTAATATATTTTTAAGTATCTTGTTTGCTCTTAACTGCACATTTGCATTAGAAAGAGAGACAGAGTTGTTATTTAACAAATGATTTGGTCATTTTGACGCAGTGGGTCTGTGTTTGTGATGCTGCAGGCTGAATGTCTGTGAATTTAAGAGCAAATAAACAATAAATAAAAAAGAAGATAAAGTCCAGTGTTTTTCCTCAAAGCAGTGAGTCAGAGGCCCACTGAGGCCAGTTTACAACGACAGAGCGAGCCGTTATTACTCAACACGGTTTTTATGAAAGCTGAAGCCACAGGATTCCCACCGGAGCAAAGCGTTGATCATCAGCTTCCAGGAGAATTCAGAGCAACGGCAATCGTCCTGCCAGCTGTAACCATGGCAACCTGTTTACTGAGAACCGGCAGTCAGAATTGGGGACGTTGAGGCTGTGGC
>JAQQZX010000033.1:3377401-3387785 GCA_030068355.1 Notoglanidium maculatum | reverse complement strand
CCAAGTTTAGTGGAGTTGAGAAGATTAAGACCATTGGAAGCACATACATGGCAGCTACAGGGTTAAACGCCACACCCGAACATGCACAGGTAACACAGTCAATGATTTTACAACTTTTGAGTTTTGTAGCTCAGTTTATATTGATTGCAACTCTGCATGGTGAGTTTTACATTTACATTGGGTTTTATGTACCACTGAGCTCTATAAAGAGCCACATTTTCTCAATAAAGAGAGCAATATTGTGAAGTTAAACCGGTAATGTAGTTTCTGAGCTTTTGCTTTTAGAACCTTCAGACACCTTGCAGTCATGGAAAATAAATCAAGGGATGATCTGAGAGTGTGACAGAATTACTTGCTGTTCTTGACACCTCTGAGCTCAAACCTATTGTAATAAATTATACATCTGGTTTGGAGTTTAATGGCTTTGAGAGTGTTCATAAGTCAATCACTGTGCAAAATTTCAGGATCATGACAGACAGTACATGCACATCGGAACCATGGTGGAGTTCGCCTTTGCGCTGGTCAGGAAGCTCGATGTCATCAATAAACATACCTTCAACAACTTCAAGCTAAGAGTTGGTACGTTTGGAATGAGACCTAACAAAGTCAGCAGGAAATTGATACTAACAAATGATGGCCATTGGATGTGATCGTTATGGCAGGCAAATCCATTAGCCTTAAACCAGAACCTTAATACATGTACTGATTTTGAGATGGCAGGCTTCTCTGGACAAGCTACATTATTCATAGCAACTCCTGCATATTAGATCTAAGACTTCTGAGTTGACATTTCTCAAAATTGGAACTGAACATGCCAGTCCTGGTATTTCTCAATGCCAAATTTCAGTGAGATAAAAACCTTATTGATGTAGCAATTCCTTCAGCAAATGCAGGAAGCACCTTCTTTTTCATATTGATTCTGCACATTTCAAGATGAGCTTGGCATAAGTCCACAGCCAAGCTTGCAATTTCCCAGGAGTTAAATCAAGTAGCTGTGAGATTGCTGTAACATCTTAGACTCCAGGCAGAATCGTCAAGGACCGCTCGAGGATTTCAGTGTCTCTGGCTTGCACTTGGAAGCTCATTTCTTAGTGCTGCCTGCTGTGTTCTCTTTATTTTTTACAGTTTATTGATTTGAAATGTGTGCTAATCTGGCCCAGTGAAGATCTCTCCATTCATCTGTCCATAAATAAATAAAAAAGAATAATGTTAAATCAGCATAACTGTTATGTCATTTTGGTTTGTTCACTAAATTAATTAGCTTGGCAGTGTACAAGAACAGAGTTGGCCGGCATGAAATCAATTCAATTACAGCTATTCAATTAAGGTTGGGGTGTATAGCGCACACAGTCCAAAAACTAAAATGTGATCAGATTTGCTCATCTTCCATGAAAATAGGCTGCTCATGTAACATTTTTATAGCTAATGGGATCAAACGTAGAGTTCAAGGTGGGGGATGGATGTTTAAAAATCTATCAAGTTCAATTACTTTTATGGCCTACCTGTAACAGTATTTCTCTTATTGACTATTCTATTTGTCTATTTATGTGCAATGTAAAACCAAACCAAAACAAAATAGCAAATAAACCAAAATTTATGCTCATAACAGTTGTATAAAAAAACACCGTTTTATCATCATCAGTGTTGAGGCTAAACATGTGGTTCTCTCCATATACAGGTATTAACCATGGACTTGTGATCGCGTGTGTCATCGGAGCCCAGAGACCACAATACCACATCTGGGGCAACACGGTAAACGTAGCAAGCCGAATGGACAGTACAGGAGTGCTCGGGAAAATACAGGTTACTTCTGTTCTTATCCCTTTTATACTTAGCAAATGTTCTATCAACGCTATGTTTGTGCATATATAGCAGTACAATAGCACAATTCAAATGGGCAGAGTAAAGTGAGCATTAAATATAAACACAGAGTGCCATTTCTTTTCATGTTTTTTTTTCTTCCAAGGTGATGGAGGAGACACGTTGTATCTTGGTAACACTCGGCTACATGTGCTCTTGTTGAGGAATCATCAACGTCAAGGGAAAAGGGGAGCTCAAAACCTATTTTGTCCATACGGAGATGACCAGGTCGCTTTCACAAGGGAACATCATGCCATTAGCCGAGGAACTCAACAAAGTCAATTAAGAACGTCGAATGCCAGAGACGCTTGTAAATAATCTCGCCTTGTCCTTTAGATGCACGAGATCTTTATGTATGTCAAGCGATAGCATTCCAGTAGCTTCTCATAAGCAGGGTTTGTGCACAGGGTACAAAATGTAAGTACAGTAGCAATTACTTTGTAAGAAAACCAAATACAGCCAAAAAAGTGTTTTTGATGTATTGATGCATTTGTTTTTTTTCATTTTGTAAAACAAAAGAAAGAATTTGGTTTCTTTTTTGGTTAAAAATAAAACAAAACAAAACAAAAAAACCTTAATCATTAAACTTTATATGTACTTCTGATGATCTCTTTCTTTGAATGTTTCTCCACAGGGGGCTGAGATGAGGGCTGTTAATATAAATGGCATGGATACATAGTAAAAGTCAACAAATCTTTTTATTTTATACCACATAAGGACCACTCCTGTTGAGAAATGTTCAAGGTAGAACAGTTATGGACTTTGTTGTTGTGAGAGGTCTGAGGAGATCATATAGGAGGTCAGACTGGTTTGAGATGTCAAGTAGTCAGTGGTAACTCAAATAACCACTCTTTATAACCATGATGAGCAGAAAAGCTCTCTTATTCCTGCTTTGCCTGTCAGTGTAATCAATATCTGGTGTTAATGGTTAAAAGGCCACATTTAACACTATGTTAGGAAAATCTGGTAGTTTTTTTTTTGTAATCTTGTTTAGAGGAAACAGGCCAGATAATAAATGTGTCTCAAAAAGTCTGAATCTAATCCCAACTATAACTAAAAAAAATAAACAGCACAAAAAGCCCTGAAACTAGCCCAAAACTTTCAGCCAATGGAAAAAAGGAGACTTATTTCTTTCTGTGTAAGAAACAAGATCACAACATTTCTAATTCGCAGTAAGTATATGGCATGGCAGTTTTTATCTCCATAATCCACTTTCCCCCCAGTTTTTGCAGTATTTTCTTTCATATTTAGCCCAGCTTATGCATAGTATAAATGACCACTCTCACAACATGACGTTTTTCTTAAGATGTTTCACTTGTTTGCCCTAGCCAGTGATTTAGATTAGATTTCATGCTGATTATATGCTTTTAAACAAGCTCATCATTGCTGCGGACTAAAACTTTTCCCACCAGCAATCTTGGTCCCAAACTAGCTCAATTTGGCATTAAAAAAAAAAGAAAAAGGACATGACCCTGCCAACTGTGTGCATGGGGAAATCCCATCACATGGTAAAATTTTGGCATGTTACACTATGCATTGGTTTATTGGACACTACAGGCTATTGCATTTACTGTATCTCAAGCATGAGTAAAGTTCTTTAAAAGTATCATTTTAAAGTCTGGTAACTTCCAAAGGTGAAATGTCCTCTCTAGTTGCTGGTAAACAATGGATTATAAACTGAATAGATTAGGCTTATATTTGTTTTGTTATGGCACATACATAGCTATCCCATAACCCAGTCTGTAGTAGAAGGCACTCTACAAAGCGTGCACTCAGTATTACATTAGAACACATCATTACCAACAGAGAGGATTTCAGAATAAATAAGAACTTACAAGTGATTAGATGAAGCGTGTGATGTAGCACATCTGTGCAATGCTGTGGAGGTTAGAGTTAACAAGAAGCTTTGTGCACCTGATCATGCCAATTAACCAAAGGTAGCTGTGCCCATTGCTTTGCATGTACTTGTTTTCCGAGCTGCGACGGCTGCCGCCGTGAGGTCCTGAGGTTTGTCAAGTAAGAGAACAAAGCATGCTGGGAAAAGACAATTATAATGAGCTGCTTTATATTTTTCGAAGTGTGCCTCAGTACACGGAGTTCTGGCAGTTCAGTGCAGAGGCATATATTTGACGGATCCTGCAAAGGTATTTGTTTAAAAGAGTATTTAATTGTGCAGAATATTTATAAGTATAAAAATATTCCAGTTCAAGTATTTAAGCTTACAAAATTTCAGAAATAAAAGGAAGCAGTAGGGTTTAAAACTCAGATTTTAATTAAATGCTATATTTCTGTTATAATTACACATACAGTATTATGCTCAGTGTTGATTAATTTAAATCACAAGTTTATTTTATTACTAAATAATATGACTTCAAGAGAAGCTTGTGAGTTAAAAGCTGTTTATAGCTGCTATAATATAAGTGATGATTAGAACTTATTGTAGCCATTAATGTTGCTGTAATGGCAGCTCTGACTCTCAGTAGTGTCGTAAGAAGATCTAGATCTAGCAGACAGAAATTATTTCACGTCACACAGTAGAGCTACACCCCGTAATATCCAGTACTCAGGTGGCTGAGTTGTCTTCAAGTCCACAGCTGCTATGAAGTTCGAGTCAGTTCTCACGGGCTTCTTATAAATGGGACAGGAGTAGAAGCGAGGGTCCTTCACACCTAAGAATCATTAATGATATTAGGTTAATTCCAGTCTTTTTAACATTGTTCACATCAGTACAGTAATATTGAAATATCTGAGTCAACTAGAAACATTATTTCATCAGAACCTGTCAAAGAAAGAATTTGTGAGTAAATGTATATCCATTATTCCTAAAAGTATGCTACAATGTCTTTTAAACCTAATTTCTAGTTACTGTATCTGGAGTGAACAGTCAATTCTGTTTTTTTTTTTTTCCCCCTTTTGCCTTAAACGGTTAGGTGGGTTTGAAAAATGACAGATCCGAACACAAACTAGCATTCTGGACTGGAAGTCAGGTTTCCAAACGGGTTTCTCACAGACGTAATAAGCTTTTGCTAAGCCTTAATTAATTAATATTAATTCCTTTTTTTAATGTTCTACATATCTTTCAGGTTATAGTAGTAAGGAATAAAAAACAATCAATTTTCAGGTTATATTCAAATAAGGATTAAAAAACTACTGCACCTTTAACATGGACTCATTTTATATAAATGTATTTATTTATTTAGATCATGTTTGTAAACTGTACCATATGTTTAATATATACAATAATAAATATTATGCTTATTTTGTATTTGGCACATACAAATCTTGACATATCAATTATTACAGCTCATTAGCATACACAGTTAAGGAGCTGCTGTAGCAGCATTTCAGTATGAAACAGACATGCAAGACCTACATTACAAATCCATTTTATAGTGTATTGCTCATAAGACATTCAGTAATTCTTAGGATTTTGAGAATGCTTCTCACATCTAATAGCTCTTTTTTCCCCCTCAACTCATTCGAGTGAGCGTTTTTATTCATTATTTTCTGAAAATGGGCATTTTTACATTTGGTGTATCATCAAGGCAAATTACATTTGAAGTGCCTTTAAAAAAGACCAAAATAGTATTACGTTTAACTTGACAAAACCTGCAGACACCAGGAAATAAGCTTAAAAGAAGTGTGGGGGTGGCAATCATTTTAAAGCCAGTGTTTGTAGGAAGGAATTGCATTACTTTTTATAAGAAGGAAACTTTTTGTTTTGAAAACAAGTATGCTTTCAAAATAAAACTATACATTGACCCCCTTATGGTAAGCTCAAAACATAACTATTTTTTCATGTCTGCTTAGTTTCATAAATGGTGCCAAGGTTAATAATGTTAATGTCACATTTGAAAGAAAGGATGGCAAAAATGAGATCTTAATGACTTTGACATTTCAGAAACTGCTAATCTCCTTGAATTTTGATACACAGGATTTTTTTAGAGTTTACACAAAATGGTGGGAAAAACAAAAAACATCCAGTGAGCAGAGGTTCTGCTGATGGAAATGCCTTATTGACGAAAGTGTTTCAGACTGATTTGGGCTGACATGATAGGAACAGTAATTCAAATAACTACTCTTTACACTAATATGGAGCAGAAAAGCATCTCAGAAAGCACCTCACAAACTCCCTTCAGTTACAAACAGGAATGTGAGGATCAAATACATCATTTATTTATTTTGTTAAAAAACTGGAAAAGGAAATGTTTGCATCCCACATGGTTTCTGAATGGGAGGTGAAATGTAATTAAAGAACATGAAATCAGACAGCAGTCCGATGCACAGTAACCTCAACAGAATCAAATCGGTTTGAAAGCAGAGGTCCTACGGAAGGCCAAATATTACAAATGAGAGAATCTAAAAGCTGAATATATAAAAAGGTTGTAGGCAGTTAAATAGGATGGACCTGCAAGCTATTAACTTCACATTCAGAAAAGGGAATGCAACCTTCTGAACTAATATTATCAATAAATGCCCCAATATACTATATAATTATTTGTATTACTTGTTGCAATAAAGTTCTTTGAATTGGGGAGTTGAAATAAAAAGCAAGGAACTAGTTATAATTGTGCTAACTGTCAGTTTGTAACTTATTTACATTGTTGCATTGTTTCATTGTTTTGCCAAGGATTGCAATTGTTTGTTTAATTAAGAATGACACATTGTACATGTTTAGAGTTACATATAATGTTCTTGAATATCCAGCTATAAATAATCATTCCCTCATCAGCCTCTCCGTTTCTCTCTTAAAGTTAGTAAGAAAAAACTTTTCATGTTACTTAATATTTTTAAAACAAAATGGTCTGCTTCACCATTGTTCACGGCGTACATCCTGATTACAGGCATCATTTCGAACAGGACTTTGGGCTTGGAGTCGACGAGTCTGCAGTTCCTGCGGTCCCAGCTGGCTCCATCCAGATACAAACCATAGACATAGACACCTTCCCGCGGTGGCACCGTGATGTCGTCCTTCATCCACTTGGTCACTTCGTTGCACAGAACCATGCGGTCCAGGGCCCAACCTTTGTTAGCACGAGTGATCTCCTGCAGGGCTCAAAACAATGGAGATAAACATTGGGAAATCTGGTACCGAAATTGACTTAACGTCATATTTATATTTGCTTACACAGAAGTACAAACGGACTGTTAGTGTATCAGTGTATCAGCTGCCTCATAGCTGTGCTCTTGAAAAGTCTGGCTCCATACATATAAGCACACCCTGCATACTTTCAAACCGAAGGTCCTCATATGCCACTGTGATGTCTGGTCCTCACAAGTACAGCAATACTGGAATGTGTGTGTCACCTGTCTCATAGCTGTAAGGAAGCCCTGTGGGTTGAAGAAGCCTGTCATCCAGAAGCAGTTCGGACGTCCCTCGAAGATCCAGGTTTGAAACTGACAGTTTCGTTCCAAAAGCTCAGTGAACCAGAAGCCCAGCGTGCTCGAGGCCCAAGAAGCCTGAAACAAACATAAACACACAATAAAGCAAGTAGACACAAACAAAATTATTCAATAAGAACAAGAAGTGACGAGCATAAATGAAGGAGCACAAGAAAGACACACACACACACACACACACACACAAGGAATTGTTCAATATTCATCTGATTGTCATTCAAGAGTCAGTCTCTTCTATTAAGGCTCTGAATAAAAAGAACCTGAACCTGACAAGTGTGTTAAAAACAAGATTACCAGTGACATTCATATTCATATAAATCTTTAAACCCTTTCTTTTCCCTGATAGTTCTCTTATTATTCAGACACACGTCACTAGAGTTGCACTTTTGACCTCTCAGTTCGTACAACATCTGACTGCTGTTAAAAAATAAACCAGGGACATTTATATAAATTATTAATTCCACATATAAATCTCTGACCTTTTCCCATCGGGCGGGGACACGGGCATCATACATGCAGTCAAGCGCGTCGCGCAGGCTTTCGCTCATAACGATAGTGCCGTCGATGGCCAGCTTGAGCTCCGTGAGCGTGCTCCTCACTAGGACCAACACACGCTGCATGCGTTCAATCTCCTGACGCAGGAAGATGTTCATTGGCTGCAGGGCACCCATTTTAATCAGCCTCTCCTTCACCTATCATACACACACAAACACACAAATACCATCATATTCATTTCTAATCTACCTTAAATAAAATTGTTGTGGCCCTGCATATTCATTTAAAACATGCACATGGTGCTAGCACACAATGTTCTCTGAACAGCTATCACCTTCTAATGATTTGATTAGTCTAGTCCTCTATGCGTAAAAGCTTTAGGCAGTAAAGGTTGAAAGGCTTGCCTTCAGAGAGTGTTAATAATGAGGGAACAAAAACCAGCCGGTGACCCGGGTCACTGCTACTTTGAGAGGAATAATAAGTGGATACCAATTAGTGCCTGCTGGCCTCTTAAGCACCTGCAGTTGTACATAAAAAAGAGCTTAAACACTTCTAAAGCACTGCTGCAGACAGTCTCAATTCAATTTTTATTTATATAGCACTTTTAGAAATGGACATTGTCACAAAGCAGCTTTACAGAAATCCAGCTACATTAAAATTTATTCCTAATGAGCAAGCCAGAAGCGACAGTGGTAAGAAAAACTGACTAAGATTCCCTGAAACCTTGAAAGGAACCAGATAGTGTGATTATAAATCATTTCTCTTCTGTCACTGTATACTACTGCATAGTCATTATTTGTAAATATTAAAAAAATAGTCTGGCTGATCTTAGCATACACAGTAAGATTTACTTTGGAGAAATCATTTTAACATTTCTTTCCCATTTTATGTAAAGCTCTGAAATAAATTTTGATCTGGGTAAAATAAAATCACTCCAGATGAAGACTGTGGTATATAAGGGTAATGTCATTCTCATGGCAAAGGTTATGATACAATTTACAAAAAATAAATAAGGACGAACCTTGAAGGGCACGTAGTCTGGAGGAAGTTTCTCCAGCATTTCATTGGCCAATTGAGCCACCACGGCCTCTCTTGTCTCTCCACCACCGCTGGAGCTGTCTTTTGGCTGGATGCTCAGGATGGTGTCCAGCACGTCTTTAGCTAGCTTGCTTTGGTACGTGATGTCAGCATTGGGATGCAAGCCAAACACCTCTGGGGTGTCGTAAGCTGGAAGGCCCTGAGTGGATGGATAAATTAGCAGATGTAGATACTGAAAAAATAACCCTTGCTCTATGATTTTACCCTGAAAAATAAGGACACACATACAGACTTAAGTATAACAAACATACACACAATACTGGCTCTTCCACTGTCCAAACAATGTTGACTAAATGCACTTTGCTGCCTAATCCATATTAGAGGCGAGCCTGCGATGGCTATCATGGCTAGCAAGATAGAGTCTGAAATCAAGGCTAACCCTGACAAGTAATGTTATCTAGCTAGCAACACACTAGACACCAACTAACAGACAAACAAATTAAGCAATTCAAATATTAATGTACGTAAACAAAAGCATGACTGACTCACTTTTCCCCCTGTCAAAACATCATCTTTTTGAAAGTCTTGTCTTTGCACAGGGAAAATTATTTTGACTTGCCCCAATACTGAAAATCCTTTGTTTGGAGATGCCTGTCCAATCTGTTCATTTTAAGCTTTCATTGCTGAGCACCTCCCCACATAAAACACATTGAGGCCTCTCCTTTCCATTTTGAATGGCTTTGGTGAAGCCAGTGTTAATAAACTCTTCCTTGCAGTCTTGTTTCGACACCATGAATGCAATTGACCGCGAGGGAATCACAGAAGTCACGCTCAATATTACCTCAGCCAGAAGCAAGATCACATTTTCAGGATACAAGAGAGAGAGAGAGATAACCACACACAGCATCTGAGCTGAGCAGACCAGCATAGCAAAAAAGAATGCTCTTCTTTTTCAATTAAGAAAATGAATTTGCATATCATAGCGTTGTTACGCATTTTACCCTGCTAATTGGCAACCCGATAAAAATGGGTCTGTGACGCATTTAAAGTCAGATTGGGAGATTGAGAGAGGCAGCTTTAAGGGTATGCCAAAAGAAAAAAAAGAACAAACCTGTTTTTGTAAGACAATAACCAGCTAGACTTTACTCCTGATACTGCAATGCTTCAGACTCGAGACTCGAGCACTTGAGAATCCTAACTGAGAAATGGTGTTTTTTTGTGCTATTTGTTTCTTCTATTGTTTCTTGGCGCGACTCGGTCGGCATATGGACACCGAAACAAACGGTGTTCGTGTCTACCCACGAGAAACATTACTGGACATTAAGAAATACTCAAAAACCGACCTGCAGGATGACCTCTTGGAAACTCTACGAGTCCTCGGGTTGCTGGGGAAACCAGGCCTCCAGTCCTCGGCGTCGCCCGATGCCAGCGGCCGGGGAAGGGTCCACCGAAAGCGGTGTGCGAGGAAGCGGAAGCGCGGCAAGCGGGCAGGGGTCCTAATCCTAGCCGGCCGACCCTACCATCCATAACACTTTCCAATGTCTGCTCTCTGGACAATAAATTGGACTATATCCGACTCCAGCGGACTACC
>JAQQZX010000033.1:3306675-3319620 GCA_030068355.1 Notoglanidium maculatum | reverse complement strand
GGCTAGGGCATCTGATTAGGATGCCTCCTGGACGCCTCCCTGGTGAGGTGTTCTGGGCACGTCTAACCGGGAGGAGGGAAGACCCAGGACACGTTGGAGGAACTATGTCTCTCGGCTGGCCTGGGAACGCCTTGGGATTCCCCCGGAAGAGCTAGAATAAGTGGCCGGGGAGAGGGAGGTCTGGGTCTCTTTGCTTAAGCTGCTGCCCCCGCGACCCGATCTCGGATAAGCAGAAGAGAATGGATGGATGGATAAATACTACTATAATGTAACATAGTATTTTAGTATAGAACTCTGTAGTATTTAATGGTGCTACTCTTACAGTGCAGTATTTTCTTATAATTATATTATACTTATAACATTTTCTTATATAATTTCACATTGTACTACAATAATATTGTATAGCATTTTCCTATAGAATTGCATAATATTTACAGTAATATACTTATAGTAGAATTGTATAGTAATTATAGTACTATACTTATAGCATAGACTTATTAATAGAATTTCATAGTGTTACTTGTGCTATATGTATAGTATATTCCAATAAAATATTGTAGTATTTATTGTGCTCTATTCATAGTATAGTATTTTTCAATAGAATTTTATAATATTTACATTAATTATAGTATTTTCTTATTGAATTTTACAGCATGTATAGTACTACACTCACAATATAGCATTTATATAGAATTTTTTAGCAATAGCCTCCAGCTCACTAATATTCTTGGTTTTGTATGCTGCAACTACCTTCTTCAAATCCCTGATCTCTGGTTTTGAAGAAGGTAGTTGCAACATGCAAACTCAAGAATATTAGTGAGCTGGAGGCCATTACCTATGATGAATGGGCTAAGATTCCTTGGGAACACTGCCAAAAGCTGGTGTCAGGCTATGCATCACATAATCTTAAATTATGCATTTTCTCTCAGATATGCTTATCATGGAATATCTCACCATCGTGAGGAAGAGGCCGAACTCAGGGTTCATGTCTACTGAGTCTCCGTCCGTAAAGATGAAGTTGTTTCTTCGCTCCTTCTTGCATGTGAGGATGACGGAGACTTGCTGTGCTGCAACAGACAACACCGGCAACTCGATGCGGTTGAATTCGTCAAAGCAACCCCAGGAACCCGACTGAGCGAGACCTTCAGAAACAAACAGACAAGCAACGGGTTCAGTCTCAATTCAGTTAGGAAAAGAAGGAACTTATTTCAGACACTCCACACATTCTTAAACTAATAACCACATGTAAAAATGTGCTATTTTTTAACAAGAAAAAATAAATAGTTGATTATACTGAAGTTTTTCATAAGGAGATACCTTACCCATTCACATAAACATTCATTTACAGTCTACTCATAAGGTGACTAGAATCTTTAAAAATGTTTCATTTAATATCTAGTATTCATCACATAGCTAGCAAATTTTCTTTCATGAACTGCAGCCTGAAATTCTTGTTGCCCATTATCACATACCAAATCATCTATACAGAATATAAAAATGAATAAATGGTGATAAATAGCAACCTCTCATATGACTGACATTGCAAAGTTTGTACTAATTGAACATCAATTGTCTTCTCTGGGTAATTATTGTAATTACGTACCACTACAGAAACCTAATTGTTTTCACTTAAGTTACATACTGTTATATATTCCAGTATATAAGTTTATACACTGGAAAATACTTGTCATGTATACTTACCTATTACATAGTAGTTACTTACCAAAAATATTTCTACTTACAGCGTACTTACGTCTTCTTACTAGCTACTTACCAGATAATTACTTATTATTACTAGCTACTTACTTATCTATTAATTACACATTACTTCTTATACGCTAAAATAAAGTGCTACAAGTCCTACAAAATTCAATATTAATCTCACTTTTCTGTACTAATCATTATTTACAGAGTAGCTACATCATACCTTAGTGGCAGCTAAAATATAGACATCTCAAATGGAGTGGGCTACAACTTTGCATCAGAAACAACTGTATTTTTCTTTTCAAGCATGGCAATTAATAATTTATTTTACTGCAAAAAAACTTTGATTTTAATCTATTTAAATTTCTAAGAATGTAAGCAACAGCATTATGCTAATGGAAAGATTATCTCAGTAACTGCTAAAGGTACTGAAATCAAGTAAAAAAAAATACTCACAAAGTATTTCAAAAATATGGAGACATTTAAGAGACATACTACCTTAAAAACAAAACATTGGAGAACTATTCTTGCCTTTAAATATCCTGCCAAGGCCTCGGAAGTCCATCTGGTCAGAGCAGTTGAAGACCACCACGTACTTTCCCAGACAGCGGCCCATGTCTTTGGTTGTCTCTGTCTTCCCAGTTCCAGCTGGTCCGGCTGGGGCTCCACCCAAACTCATCCCCAATGCCTGGGATAACGTAATGTAGCACCTGAATCAGGAATAAAAAACCCAAAAGCTGAATGTTTATCCATCATTTATGCATTATCGTCTCTACCTATTTCAGTCAATAAGGACTAACATCTTGCCTTCATGAATATGCCCAGATGATTACCAAGATGCAGAGCCACAGTGTGACAGTAGAACCCATCTGAACAGAGAACGGACTATCTACTTCCCAAATTTTTGCTACCAGTTCTGAGACACTACCAAGTGCTGCTGGTTTGTGACAGATATCCCAAATCAGAGAAAAGATTGGCAGGACACAGTTGGGCCTCTTCGTCTATGCCCAAGCAACATTGTTGATTGTGGTTCTCACAGGTAGAGCCGGACTGGGTCAGGATGGGCTGACCTACAACTGGCCTCACTGTCCACATTTCTGCCCACGTTGCACAAGATACAACCACCCACCTTGGTTTCCACTGCTGCTCGTACCCCACAGAATTGATCTACTGTCGCAAATGGAGAAATACATTTGGCACCCTCAGCTAGCTTATGTGCAACTGTGGGTTTGGGGCTTCATAGTTATGTACCAGTTATCCAAGTACTGTGAATGGCTGGGGCACATCATAAACTTGTCAAAACCTTACTCAAGGAACCTTCTTCCACCACACTCCCCCGAGAGCCCAGTGAGGGATCTCATTCTTGTACTGAAGTCCCATAAGACCAACTGAAAATAATGACAAACTGAAATGGGTCTCCCTAAAGACTGCTAAAAATAATTTGAGCCACACAAAAAAATGCATGGCTTGACGATAAGTTCCCTTGCATGTGAGCTGGCCAGATGATTCTGCAGTGACCATGTTAAACCCAAAGCCATCATCTATTTTTGTTAACCAAATGACTGGCCTTGCAGTACAAACTCTGCAGTACTATTTTGACTGGATAATAGTGATTTGAACATTAGAGTAACTGTTCATTTGTCACAGAGAAAAGGCACAAGGAGCATAGCATCTCTGTCTAAACAGTGAGACTAGGCCAATGGGTAGTGGATGCAATCACCATGTACCCAGCCATTGTACACATTTACATAGAGGCATGCTGATCAAGAAAGTATTGGATAACATTGAAAGAAAGGATAACATTGGCCCTCATAGTGGCATAAGTGTGGGGGTAGTTTGCAAAGACCTTTCCAATCAGTCCTGTGGTGAGACAGTTCCTCATCCAAGAGAATCCAGGTGATTCTCACCCAGGTAAAGAAGGCAAAAAAAGAACTCTAGTTGCATATCTAACCATGGTTCTATAAACACTTGATAAACGTGTGCTTGTCATTCATAATTAGAGAAGGTTCCAGGGAACCTTCTCAGCATCCAGATGATAATCACCACACCTAGAGGTTGTCTATTGTTCACAGAACCACAGTTCATTATATAACTAGCATTTTAGCACACGGTAAATGCTCAAAAAATATAATTGGACAAAACTGCTTCCAGGATTACCTGTCTGTTAGTGGAGTGATGACCAGCCTGTCCGTGCAGCCCAAAAACTCGTTCTGATAAATAAAGCCCACATCTGTGATGTTGATCAGCATCTTGTCTGAATCTTCGTTGAAGTAGAAGCGACACTGTTTCAGCCATTCAAAGTCTGTGGGGTTTTTTATGTGCAAATTACACTAGAAGAAGAAAGAAAAGACGAAAGGACAAAAACAGCAAAATGCTGCAAATGTTAGAGAACATTACAGGAATATAAGAGGAATCTTAGAGAAACGTTTGAGGAAGGTTAGAGGCTCACTTGAGAAAGCATAAAGGAACATTGTCGGAAGTTCAGAAGAACCTTAAACCTTAAAAGTATTGTTAGAGGAATGTTAAAGAAACATCAGAGGAACATTAGAAAAACCTTAAAAGCATTGCATTGAGGAACCTTAAATGAATGTTAGAGAAATACAAGAGGAACCTTTAAGTAACATTAGAGAAAGCTGAGAGGAACATTAAGGAATGTTAGAGTAAACATTTGAGAAACATTAGCAAAAACATTAACATCAGGAATATCAGAGAAATGGTAATGGGATATTAGTGAAATATTATCAAAGTCATATAGACAAAGTGCTAATAATAAATGTAAGCTAGCAGAAGTAGACTAGGTTCAACTGCATGTATGAATGGGAAAATGAGACAGTAAATAATTCTAATTATTGTTATCTTTGATTAAATTTTTGGTTACATATGATCGCTAATTTAGTCTATAACCAAGGTATATACTGTAATTTTTTTTTCAAAGTTTTCTTTTTAATTTCATGACTGCCAGACTTCTGTGATCCTCAGCAATGTAAAATGCAACAGTGGCACAATTATTCCTCTGTGAAAGTCGAAACTCAGTTATAACAGAGTGTGAGATGGAGCTGGTGCAGAGCAATCATATAAATAAATATATAAAAACTTACATAGCTGAATATTGCAAATCTGGCTTCCATTCAAAGCACACATAAACAGAGTTGTGTTATATTTGGAACAAGCCAAGCAGAGTAATTTGGTTTGCAGTCATTCAAGAGATTGCCTTCAAGCTTGTGCAGAACTATACAAACACAGGTTTATTTGCTGAAAGTTCCAAAGTTTTAGGAAGCTGAATGTTCCAGCAATTTCATATTCATACCGACTCTAAAATCCAATTGGAAACAGTGAAGTAGAATGTTTGCATATGAATAAGACCGGCTGAAATCTGGCTAAAAATGTAGTGCTCCATAAAGCTTTCTGATCAAGATATAACTCCCTAATAAAAGGGCTAATGAGTGTAGATACAGTGTAGGGGTATTAATATTTTTCTGATTCTAAATCTATTTCACTCACCAAGTCGTTGAAGATGTCCCTCTGATGTACATGGATGGTGATCAGGGTTTCGTATTTAATTCGTTCGATTGGGGTTAGGTCCTTGGTGGTTATGTCGATGAGAGTGTTGAGGAGATCCAGGAAGGACTGATTGGTTTTGGTCATAATTTTACGGTCATAACGGGCATTAGTCAAAGCTTTTTCTGAATCTCGCGTCCAGATCATCTGGATTCCCAACAAACCCACCTACAGGAAAATGAGATAAACACTTAAATGGCTTTTATTTATTAAAGTGTTATAACAAATGATTGTAAGATCATTTTTAGACAAACTTCACCTTAAAGGCAGCAAATGAAATGCCTGTGACAGTTACTGCAACTGCTATTTGTTCATTTTTAGAGGCTTAACCCTCGAGTACCTGTGCAGGGAAGGAATTCAGGAAGTCAATCAGATCAAAGTTAGGGTCCTGGATTGACAGGGCCGCTTGACGGATGATGAGGTGCAAAGACCTCTGGGATTCCTTTAGGAGGGCGTTGAGCCACACCTCCACATTGCCCTCAGCAGTGACGGGCCGGTCCAGCTCCACCGTCTCACCCTCACGTGACGTGATGGCCAGGATACGATCATAAATCTGAGACAAAGGTGTAACATTTTCAGTTATTTTTGGCTCCTTGGAGTCAGAGTCATCAGAGTGTGAAGAACTTGCGTAAACACGTACAATACTGCATGGATTCAAACCCGTTACCACCGCACAAACAGAGTACTAACATTTTTTTTTATTTCTATATATTTTGTTTTTACTTCCCTTATTAATTTCTTTAATTTGCCTGTATTAATTTCATGGCTACTTGTAATTCATAAAAGGTAAAAGGTAAAGCCGTTGAAATAGCATTAGGTAACAGATTAATAAACAGTAATGCTGTACCTTATCATGAAAGCGAACGGATTTGATATTGTCGAAGACGTTAAGCAGGTGAGCCTGGATGGTGTGAGAGTCAGATGCCTGACCCAGGATCTCCAGAAGAGCTGGATCAGAAACGAAGAAAAAACGAGGGAACAGCAGACGCTTCTTCTCCAGATACCTTCAGACAAAAGATGACAATCTGTTTAGCAGAACTTTGACAGGAAAAAGTTGTTCAGTTCATCTGTGACATACTACAGGAAATGAAGAACAGGTTTCATTGTTTTACATTTTTCTTGGTTTCAACAATTTTGTGGTCATGATTTCATTTCTGATTGCCTACTTTTTTTTTAACTTGACCTTTAACCTGCCACTTGGCCTGACACATGGCCTGCAGCAACTCTGCAAACCACCATATCTGCTCATGCAACATCGAGATGACTGAACATGAACCTATTGCTATTTCATAAGTAAGGTATAAAACACTTGGGGAGTGTGCTGTTATAGGAAAATAATCAACAATTGGGTTATCATAGAAATATGGAAAAAAGAAAAAAATACATACCCAGTGAGGGATTTCTGGCACATCTCAAGCTGCTCGAGCAGATGAGGAAGAAGCTGACCCATTGTCTCATCACCTACACATGACTGCACAACATTGGGCATCTCGTGTGCTCGTGTCATGATCTTCAGCCAAGATTTATCGATGTTGGAGAAACGCTTGGCCTCCTGTGTATGGTATGTGGCAGAAAGCATTACTGGCAGAAGCAGAATATCACTAAAATATATTTGTATTAAAAACAGATCTTGTTGTTTGCACCAATCAAATATGTAAGAAAAGTGCAGAGCACCTTGGGAAGCTGCTTGGCTATATCTCCACCCACAAACACAGCCTCCAGGTAAATCCAGAGGTTCTGCACCGTCATCCAGTTCTCAATGATGTCAGTGGTATTGGACAAGTTATGCACCCACTTCTGGATCTGAGCTTTAAATGGAGTGTTGTACCTGAAAATGTGAAAATTAGTTTCAGTGTAAAATTGCTTGTGAAGGCATCACATGTATACAAAATGTGATTTTAGTGATCTTTCATCATGGTTTGGCTGTGGGTTCCAAAAAGGCTGGTTGGAATATTTCAGAAACTGCTGATCTCCTGGGGGTTTTCAGTTTCCACAGAATGGTTTGGAAAACAAAAAAACATCCAGTGGGCAGCCATTCTTCAGGTAGAAGTGCCTTGTTGATGAGTAAAGAGAAAGGTCAAACTGGTACGAACATGAAGGTTACAGTAACTAAAATAACCACCCTTTACAACTGTGATAAGCAGAAAAGTATTTCAGAATGCACAACACCTTGCACCTCGGGAAAGATGGGCTACAACAGAAGCCCATGCCGGGTTCCACTACAGAGGATACTGTGGGCATGGGTTCACCAAAACTGGACTGTAATACCTTATACAGTGGGCCTTCACTCTTTATGGGAAAACTTGAGGGATGGTGGGTCAAGTTGAGCTGTGGTTAAGGTAGCTGGTTGTCCATTTTGGTTTTTTTGGCAAGGGGTAGTTGTGGAGGTTAAAACAAGTCATGCGGCTGCATTCTGGATCAGTTGCAGGGGTTGGATGGTATGCAGGGGCTGATCTTCAAGAAGCAAGTTGCAGTAGTTCAACATTGAGATGTGAGACTGAACAAGCTATGAATAGAACTGGCCAGATCCTCTTGATGTTGTAAAGGAGAAACATGCCTGACTGAGACAGGTTAGCAATGCGAGGACAGAATGATAGCTGGTTGTCGAGATGCATGCCACAAAGTTATGTGCAGTACCAGTAGATGTGACCCAAGAATTGTCCAGGGATATCACAAGATGTTTAAGTAGGGATGCATGTGCAAGGATCTACAACAGCTCAGTCATGCTGGGATTTGGTTTCTGCTCATGAGCGGACATCCTTGATTAGGTGTCTGCCAGATATACTGAGATCCAGACAGCAAATCTAGGAGGTGTTTCACTGTGTGGTAATCACTTGGCAGGACTGTCTCCTTTTGTGGCATGAATCTACAGCCTGGGCTAGAAAAAAACAGCCCCAATCTCTGAGCCACAATCTCATACCCTTCTGTGCATTTTTATTTACGACTATTGGTGGTGCTGTTGTTCTTGGTTCAACAAAATAATAAATAGTCCACTTTTAACAGCAAAAAAGATTATCTAGAAGCCTAAAATTATGCTTTATTTTTATATATTTGTCCTTACATAAAAGAAGGTCCTGAGCTCTACTGGCTAATCTATTCCAGCCAACCATGGGTATACATGACTCTTAATCAGGTCTAATTTCTAAACAATAGCTAACTGATATTGTCACAATTAGGACTTTTGGCTCTCACCTGTTGCTCATGAGTGAGCCCAGGACCATGAGGCTGTCTTCCATGCTACTAATGATTTCAGACGTGCTGTCTCCACGCAGCAGCAGCTCTCCACGGCTTTTAAACTGCGCAAACGTGAGCGTCTTGTTGTCCCACTCGGCGATCACCTGCTTCAGTTTCTGCTCGATGTCTCGCTCTTTCACGGCGCTGATACAGATATCCTTACACGCAAAAAACAAAAATGATACATAGTCCTAGAAATACTGTAAATGTAATGAGGTAGGAAAATTGAGGGTCTCACTTCGATTTCTTCTTTATACTTGAGCAGAGGTGCCTCCATAATGTTACGCAGCTTGAAGGCATCAGATTCTACCTCAAAGGTATGGCCCGTAAGCTCGGTGATCCGTTTCCAGTGGCGCGTCATCATGGCACGGTCCGCCATCAGCTCCAGGAGTGGGCAGCACTCGCTGAAGTCATCGATGCTCTTTTTTAGGTCCAAAAAGGCCTGCCATTCCTTTAGGGCACGAGGCAGTTTACGGCATCTATACACAAATTACTGTAAATAACTGAACACTTTCTAATTTTTGATTATAGACTTTTCATTCCAAACAAGTCAAAGCATTAATATAACATTATTTTAGACTTTCATCGCATGTATAATATAATATAACTATTTGTTTATATTAAGTTGTATATGGTTGGAAAGTTTAGGTAAATATGTTATGATCCTCATATATAGACATCACCTTCAATTATTATATGCAGAAAGATTTACAGTTTCCTAGGATTCTTTTGGTTTTCCAATGTTAAGTTTATTGGCAATTTTTTCTTAATGACCCAATCATTTCCAATCATTTCCCCCAAATGTAAAAATGTCTACATAATATACAGACTCTAACATGGAGTTTTTGTTTCATATTGTAAATATTTTTTTGAGTATACTTTATCCGTAATTTGCAAGACATCTCCATGAAACACATTCTGAGGTAAATTCATTTTTGGGGGAAATATAATAACCTACTGCTTCATCTGCTAAATCTATTTATTTATTTATTTTTTTAGAAAATTCAAGATTATGTTTTATTTTGATATAAGTAAAGGATAGTAAATTCACCCTGTTTGGGTATGGTTTTGGCCTTAAATAATGTATTGATGAAAAACAAGTGTAGCCTTTGTAAAGCTGCTTCAATTGTGGCAAAATAATTTTGATAGATAACTAAACATTTTGGTTGTGGACTCTAACTAAAACTCATTAGGATACTTTTGGTGTAAAGAACAAATTATTTCCTTTTGATAAATCTGATTCCAAATCTGACTTTCTTAAGTGGAGCATGTGATTCGATCAACTCCATTTCTGAATTCATCCATTTGAATGCGGCTCATTGTATTATATTATATTGTACTTGCTTATATTATATTAAAATGATCATCTTTCTGGTCACTGACCGTGCCTGAAAGTCCAGGAGCTCGTTGTTGATCCTTTCGATGTGGATGTCGGTCCAGAGGATGTCGTAATAGCCGTTGATGGTGTTGATGACGTTGTTGTAGAGGCCGTAGAGCTTCTGCAGCAGTGCCAGCTGCTTTTTAATCTCCAGTAGCTGAGGATGCTGGGTAACGGGCAGGCCAAAGAGCTCCTCCCCACCGGTGAAGGTGATGAATTTGCAGTAGAGGTTGTCAAAGTGGTTCTGATGCGAAAATCATTATGATTTATCATTACCTAAAAGCACTTAAAGCAATGTCCCCATAAACATAAATTTAAGCCATTAAAAATAATGTTGTGTAATAAATTGCTTTTAATGCACAAGAAACTACAAATGCGCTAAAGTTTTATTGCTTACAAAATACAAGAGAAGTATTTCAGCATCTGAAGCTATGTTTGCCAATCCTGTCAATACATAACAACCAATACAACAATAATTTTGTCACTAACTTTAGCCAGGTTAGAGAGCTAGTTAGCTTAGCACACAGGGTTCCAGTTATTACGTGATCTGCTAATGATTTGTAAGATCACAAACTGAGCTCATATATACATTGTATGGCCAAAAGTAAGTGAACACTTGACCATTACACCTACAGGATATGAGCTTGTCGGACATCCCATTCCAAAATGTTTGGAGTTGCATGCAATCCCCCCTTAGAGCCTATATCAGCAAATTTAAATTCTGTTTACATAATGTTTTCATAAAAGGTAAAGTGATCATGGTCATGTGATTTTACCTGAAACATAATGAGCCTGTCACTGGCGTCCTGGGGAGCCAAACCCACTACCATGGGTCCATCCTAGAAATAACACATTGACCAATGTCTATTAAAGTACAATAAAAAAAGGTTTGCAATTACTACAGTTTGTTTAGAGTTTAAAAGATTTCATGTTTGATCTGTTTTGATACTACAGTAGATATATGCATCATTTCATCAACCTTCATTCAACGTACCTTCTCATAGTCACCGTAGAAATGCTCACAGTCTTCTACAAACGTCTGCACGTTGCTGATTAGCTCTTCTTGGAATTTGGGCTGCAGAGACACAAGCTCGTTCTGTACTTCAGTACTCCGGGTCAGCAGCTTCTCCCAGGCGTACCGCAGTGTGTCCACTTTCTCTGTCTCCTCCTTTGCCACTGAGAGCTTGTACTTGTGTAGCATGGCGTAGGACTCCTGAGGAGACATGAACGGACCAGTAAATAATCATAATAAGAAGAAGAATTAGAAGAAGAACAACAACAACAACAAATAATAATAATAGCATGTTCTTAATCACAGCATGGCTTTACAAAATTTCAGTATGAAATGTGTTTATCGTGTTTTGGTGTTTACCTCAATGGGTCCCACTTGGAAGTCGATGGAGATCTGGTACTCTCTGATCTCCTTGAGCGCTGCCATGGCGATGCGGATGTCATCCAGGTCTTTGATTTGCCGGTGCAGCTTCTTGCTGGCCTCATCCACGAACGCCAGGATCTGCTCCATCTCAGTGCGGTACTTCCTGTTGCAGTGGCGGCCAAAGTCCACGATCCAGCACTTGGTCTCGGCTGTGAGGGCCAGCTTTAGATCAGCTGTCAATCAAAGAAACCATTAGCATAATGTGAATCATTAACCTCGGTGAGTGTTATTCCCTGTTTTCAATGAGCTACGTTTTCAATGAAAGGCATTTGGATTTTTTTGTGTGTGTGAGTTTGTGCACCCAGACATGAATGGCAGGACAGTCTGAAGGGATAACGTCTATATGCATCGAGGTTCAGAAAAGACTATCTACGCTTGCTAAGGTTTTTGCCTGCAGTTCTTATACAGCGATCAAAAGTGGGAAAAAGAAATTCTAAACATTACTACTACTACCACTACTACTAATAATAATACTAACAGTAATGCTGTATGTGTAGGCTCACGTTTGAGTGATTTATTTCCTTAATTCCTTAAATAAAGCTTTTACTAACTAGCTTTAATTTTTAATTTAATTTAGTTTTTTCATTTTTTTCTGGGATTTCCTGGCCTCTTGCAAGTGGCCAGTCAATCTCATCTCAGCCTGAATCTGATCCTTCATATTTTAATTTGTATTTTAGTATGTCTGAGCATGTTACTTGTGTGGACTCGATTTTAATTATTTAATTTTTAAAAAGTAACATAAAGCTTTAAATTCATGACTCACAGCCATTGCTTCAGCCTTAAACCTTGTTTCTTTAGGATAGTAAGAATTCACAATTCAAGATTTTCCCCATTTATTGAGATCACCCATCTGATCGTGTGCCAATTTAGTTTCTTTAATTTGCATGAAGCATGTGAAGCTTATGTTAAATAAATGATATTTATAGTCCTATTAGATAAAACAATGATAAGATCTATTTGGTATTTTTAAATAAATGAACAGGACAGGAGGGTTCGAGTATTTGTCATGTGTATTTGTTATGGTCATGCTGTAAGTGGTCAGGATCAGCTCACCTGTGTATAAAGCCAGTGCCCCCACAGTGATAAACTCGGGTTCAGCGTTAATTTCCAGTTCCAGGTCTCGGTAGTAGAGGATCTGAGACTCAAATTCATCCAGCAGAGGGTTTCCCTGCACAAACATCTGGATGGTGCTCTCTCTGTCCTTCCTCCAGATGTGATGATATCGGCCAAAGCTTTCAAAGGCATTCATCACTTCCTGTATTAGGAGAAAACAGCACTGCTGTAAAGGCCCTCTGGCTTGTTTCTCTGACATTCACTAAACTGTAAATGAATAGAAAGCATGACCTTGTCTGATTGAACTAAACGTGTGTTTTAATTTATGTAGGGATCGACTGTTTACAGTTGAGGTGGTAATAGTGACAGTAGTAAGACTAAATCTGCTTTACACCGGGCCACATCACACCACCCCATTGCTGATTACTTTCCTGTAACCCCCAAGTGTCTTATTCCTTACTCATCTTTAAATCTGGATTATACTGAATGCACAGCCAGCACCTTTGATCTAACCCTAGGACTATTAAATGTTAGATCTCTTACATCTAAAGCGCTTATTGTTAATGAAATTATTACTGATCAA
>JAQQZX010000033.1:3278490-3288989 GCA_030068355.1 Notoglanidium maculatum | reverse complement strand
AAGCTGAATGCTGAGCAACTTAACCAGATTTTAAAATCAATATTTATTGTACCAATCATCTCAAAAACAAAAAAAAATCAAATCATGAACTTGCTTTGCTTTGAAGGTTATTTCACGTAACACATTCAATTGTCAGTGATGTCTTGATAAAACCAAATATTTTGATGTAAATAATGTACAGAGGAAGCATTTTTAAGTTTCACAATATGACATTTTGGCCTTATTCCGCAACACTGTTGAATGTTCAATTCCGATTGGTCAGAAGGTGTTGCTTTGTAAAGACTGTAATTTTTAAACTTTCCTGCATAAACTATTGTAAAAGAAATAAATAAATAATAAAACAATACAGATTCTTTAGATGTTTTATGTTACTCAAAAATGCTCATCATATAAGCACAGATTTTTGAAAATTATTAAACAAATTATAAAAACATTCATATCATACAACTTGCATGGATTACAGAACCTTTATGTATGGAATATATGTTAAATTGCTTGTATTTATTATGTGTATTGGAACATTATCAACTTTGGTTTTGCTTTCCTTCAGGCTTCATTACAGGACCCTGTAAACTATTTTCCTATAAGAGCATGCCCTCAAATATCCTTAAATATTGTCCGTTGCCACCAATAATATATTGTAATATCGACACATTCCTGCAACTCCCAAAACAAAACTCCCAAAAGGCTGAGCCACTGGTGGACTTCTGCTGTGGTGATTCTGCCTAGGATATCTCCTTCCTCATTTCTCTACTGTTCCTTTAGTTCACTCCTGGTTGGTCTTCACATTGGTATCAACTTCCTGCATACATCAGCATAAACTCTAGCCCACGTTCTCTGAGTTTTTGGCTTTCTAGAGCTTCACGGTTGACTAAATTGATTACGTGCAAACAATATCCTCAAAATGTACCTTCATTTCTAGTATTCCCATAGTTGATCAAAACATGGCTGTCTGACTTGAGCTGAGAAACACCTAGCCAAACAGCACGAAAGCGGATGAAGATTTATGGTCCAACTTGAGGTCGTGCTCCAAGGGAACAGCAAGACAAGCCTGGCCAAGGGGAAGCAACTCGGTTACTGACCTATGGAATTCCTCCTCCTCCTCGGTTAGAAAGCAACATCGCACAACAGCAACTGTTGCCTAGTAAACCTGCCCACAAACATGTCAAGGTGGCTTTTTCAAACAGAGAAAACAACACCCTGAAACTTAATGACCACAAACAAACACATTGGTCCATGCCAACACAGGATATGGCATTGCTATAAAGACTGGTGTAATGGTTGAAAGTGGAAGCAAACACATCAAATACTCACAAAATGGGATTTTTTAAAAGGAGGTTGAGGTTTGGATTAGTTTAAACCAATATTGCATACATTTTTGCCCGATTCACATCATTTGCCCAGGTGACTGAGAGCAAGGAAAAGCAGAAACTCACTACAACATCAAAATCTCTTGCGATCTACTACAAACCAATATTCATCAAAGCCAATAAAGTAGAAAAAGTCCAACACATATGTTGGACTATGTGGACAGCCATATCTGGACACACCAGGAAAGGCAAAACCCTTTCATCATGCAAGTGTTCTGGTTGAGAAAACCAGTGACTCAAATCTCAACCTACGCTACACATCCAAGCTAACAGTAAGACTGGAGTGTTGCAATGAAAAGGGTGTACGCACAGCATATCTGGGTCTTAACTTTAGTGCCTTGGACACGCTTCGCTTCTAAAGCTGTTTCCTAAACACATGGGACATCATGGCTCCAATAGCCAATGTCACAGGTTTAGGAAACCGCACAGTACTAGATAGATATTGGATGTCAGTACTGGAGCAGAAACATCTTACACCTTGCTTGTAAACTCTATCTGTCCTTCTACAGCATTTAAATACGTTACAGACCACACACACCTGGATTTCCGTTATCTGGTAAAACAAATTGTTCATGTGAAAGATTCTTGTCTCAAATGCCTTTGAAGATGATGTTACACGGTGTGAATGAAGTGTCTAATTCTCATTATGGCCAAAAGCCATTGGTACCACTTTAGACTGCAGGTGTATTGATCACAAATTCAGCAATTCAGAAATACTTAGATGACCATCTAACTACGTAAAAGTACTATATACAATATACATATACTACTTTACCTATACGATATGTACGTATGCAGTATAGTCCAAAGGTCTTAAGGAGTGGATATATTGGATGGAAATTAGATCTTCCTGGTGGAAAACATCTTTCATTTGAATGGAAAATGATGCGGTGGGCAAATAAGAGATTTGCTTGCACTGGAGTGTGGCGCTGGGGTCACATCTTTCTTGAGAAACTACTGTACATATTAATGCAGTTTCATGACACTCTGTTTTACACAAGGCCCGAAGGTGCATACATATATGTTTTAGCAACTGGTTAGCACAAATTAAAAGGCTGTAACAAACTAGCTAAGGGAACCTGCTAATAATATTCCATTTCGCAAGCTCATAAGCTCACGGCACTTCTGCAAAGTTTAGTCAACATAACATACACTATATGACCAAAGGTTTGTGGACACCTGATTATCACACCCATACCTCAGCCTTTCCAAAACTGTTGCCAGAAAGCTGGAAGCACACAGTTGTAAAGGATGTCTTTGTGTGCTGTAGCATTATGATTTCCTTCCTCTTCACTGGAACTAAGAGGTCCAAACCTGTTCCACCATGACATCTTTGTGATGAACTGGAATTCTGACTGTGTGCCTCTAATGCTTTTGTGGCTGAATGGGCAAATCCCTGCAGCAATGCCACAACATCTTGTGGAAAGTCTTCCCAGAAGAGTGGAGGTTATTATAAGAGGAAAAAGGGGGACCAACTCCATATTAAGGCCCATGGATTAGGAATGGGATGTTCCTATTGGTGTGACAGTCACATGTCCAAATACTTTTGGCCACAGAGTATATCTTGTCCATCACAAGCAACAAAACTAGCTTGCTCACTCAACAAGTACCTTCAGAACCATGTCATACAGTGATCATAATATTTGCCAAATAAGAAATTCAGGGCAGCTGTAGATGTAAAGAAAGTCTGTATCACAAAGGCACATCATACAATGAAATTGATTTTTTTTTTTCAAAAACATTTTGCCATGACCACTGTCATGTGGTTTTAGAAGTAATTTGGCTAGTTAGTTGTTTCACGCAGTGTTTCTTGGAGAACTTTTTTCTGCAGACGTTTCAAAGATCTATGTATTTTTCCCACCAAAATAAATAATTAATAACATTAGCTCACATGATCTCTTTAGTTATGCAATGTACTACAATGCAACTTTTACTACTTGACCAATTTAACACCTGTAGAAGATTTTCCTATTTTTTTCCATTTCTTTCTATAGCAAACAGGCCCTTTATTTAGAAATATACAGTTAACTATACAACTAATCTAGATTTACTTATCATAGAATACCATTACATCCCTACGAATACACACTTAGCTAGGATGTTAAAAGCTATATATATCACTGAGGCACTCATGAGACACTCGGTAAACCTAGGATAAACTTGAGATGTGTAGGTTCAGCTTACCTTATCCTGAAAGTCTTGTTCGTTGCTCAGCATCTCGGCCAAGTTCCTGAATAATCCTCCTCTTAATTAAAACAGCTGTTTCCGAGGTCATACGCATTAAAGCCAAACGGTTAGCTCCTTAATCTGACCTTGATGTTTTATCTAGGATATTTGGTTCTTTCCTCGATGAGCTTGCTTAGTGTTAGGTGACATCTGTTTCTGCTTGGTGATTGACAAAAGCTGGTTGTGTCCCCTTTCACCTATCAAATGTAGGATATGCACCTGAATGCACTACCACTGTTAACAAGTGCCTTTTTAAAGGAATAAACTTCTGTGTAACTCCATACAGTGCAGCGTTCCTCAATACACACTCCTTAAGGGTTATGGATGTACCTGTGAATGGCTTTGTGAATAGCAGTTTGTATGCTAATGAGTTGAAAGTAAGATAGGGTCCAAATGTCTGATTCTAATACCAAGGGAAATAAAAACACAAGACTCTTTAAAAAAAAAAAAAAAAAAGTAAAATAATAAAAAAAAGGGTGTTATTATTGCCTGAAAATAATAAGACAGTCAATCCACATGGATTTCCAGGCTAATTGAATCAGGTATTAGCTGCTAAGTGGCTGCTAACTATCAAAGCTTGCACATATCACTGTTGTATTTGAAATAAATTCACGGTTTTATATACTTTCTAAAGTTAATTTATGTTTTGTTTCAGGATTTCCAATGTTGATAATCAAATCTTTTTTCAAAATGACTATATGAATATGTAATTTTTGTGTGGCTGCTAGCAAATTAGCTAAACCTATGCTAGGTCTTCTATGGGAAGCTATAGTGTTTTTGTCTAATTACTAATGTCTCTTTTCTCTCTTGAACTTAGTAAGACAAAAGAAAAATGCAGTTTATAATGTTACACATTTACACTCCTTCCAAAAAAATGCTACATAAACATTGCCTCACAGAAAACTTCACCATTAACAATAACACTTTTTTTTGTCCAAATCTGTTTATGTGAACTGTACAAGCCCTCATGTAAGTTGTTATTACAGAGACAATGAGGTATAACAGCAAGCGAACTATAAATCTTTGATTTGCAGCTGTGGTATAAACATGTTTGGTTATTAATCATTTAGGATGCAACAAATTTGTTACTCACAATAATAAGTAGCTGTTTTTATATTAGTTGTTGCATTTTCCAATTAATTATAATGATTATAATAGTATAGTAAAAGTAGCATTGAAACTGGGAAGACTTTTAGTAAACCTCAATATCATTATAAATATTGCATACCATAAAACTGTGTTCAAGAATCATGATTTGATGTTTTAGCCATATTAGGCACACTTCCACCTGTTTTCACATGTGAATTGGTCATAATTATAGACGTCCCATGCTAACATTATTTTTCAAGGTCTGCTTTATTCAAGGACATGACATTCAAACCCTTATGGATGCATGAAAAAAATGCAACCAAGATAGTTTTTTATGCTAATCACGAACTGAAATTATGATAAAGGTGGCTCCCAGCACACCATAAGCCTCCAAATTTCACTCTTGCAAAACACAAGCAGAGGAAAAGCTCTTCTTACTGGCCTAGTCCTCAACTTTCCAATTAAGCCAATTAAAAAGCCTCAAAACCACACGTCTGGGCACGTAAAAAGCTCTGAAAAAGTGTATGAGCTGATGTGGCTGGCACTCAAAAAACCCAACTGTGAGGCTTTGCTTTTAAAGGCATTTTGAAGCTATCAATATTTCAAAGAGTCATGGCTGATTTTGCTGCACTGAGCTGCCTTTTAGCAAGGGCTCATGTAACCAGAGACCCATGATGAATTATGCAGGGGGACTGAAAACTGGTGACACACACACCCACACACACCCACATGCACACACTCACACGCACACACAAGGACCAGTTAATGCCCCCACTGTGTCAAAACTGTCATGTATAACTGTCATCATGGAGCCATGGTGGTCCCCACAAACAGAAAATATACACACAGACACAAGTTTAGCCTCCTGATATAAAAAACCCCAGACATGCAGCAATCTAAAAACAAAAAAAAGAAAAGAAAAAAGAAATATGGAAAAAGAGCAAAATGAGCAACGATTAAAAATCAATATGACATGCATGAGAATTGAAGCCGAGTCTCACACCATCACCCTTAAAATAATCTTATCTTGGGGCGATAAATCACACCAGCCAATATTTACTGTAAATAAATGACATAAGAATTTCCCTCGGGATGAATAAAATTCTTATCTTATCTTATCTTATCTTAAATTTGAACTTGGTTGTCTTGTGTTGGTTTTGTTATCACACATTTTATCAAAATTTACAAATTCACTGAAGTAACTATAATTACAATCACAATTAAAAGCACAATTTAAATATGAATAGACCATTCATTTATCTATTTTCCTTTCTAAAGTTTGATTTAATTAACCTAATGTGCACAAAATACATAACCCCCAAGGAGGAAAAATAGCTCAATGGCAAGAAGTGAGAAGAAGCCAGATCAGACATGACAACCCTTCAAACAAGCACATAGTAATGCTGTATGATAATATATAAGCGGTATTCTCTGTGAAAAGTTCTACTGGTTGCACTACTCTGGCTTCCTCTGATCAAGTATACTTTGAAATGCTAAGTACATTTCTCCAAGTATTCTAAGTATTTTGCGATGCTGAGTACACTTCTCATTGCATGCGAGGTACTTTGAACTGCTAAGTACACTCTAAGTATGCTATGTACATCGCAATGCTAAGAATACTTCTATAAGTATTCCATAATGCTAGGCATACTTCTCTAAGTATACTTTGCACAGCTAGTATATAGTGTCTTCCATAAGTATTGAACTTTGCCACATTTTGTAGAAATTTGGAACTGAAATGGACTTTTACCATTGGCGCATTAAGTCAAACATTTTATTTTAACACAAAGGTTAATTAAGCAAAAAAAGCAGAGATTTTTTGCTTGCATAAATATTCACACAGCAGGTCAATACTTGATGGAACCACACTGCGTTTCTATTAGCTTTGCACATCTAGATCCTGATACACTCTATCAGATTGGATGTCGGTGAACAGAAGTCTTCCCACAGATTGTAAATTGGATAGAAGTCGGCTGGGTCAAACTAACACGTTCTGGATTTTGGTTTGAACCAGATTTTCTTGTAGAATGGTACTTCATTGCATTCATCCTGCCCTCTGGCATGACCAGTTGCTCAATCCCTGCCGATTAAATGTATCCGCATAATATGATGCTACCACCAACATGCTTCACACAGGGGATGGGGAAGTATTGATGAGCAGTGTTGGGTTTCTGCCAAAAAGGTCTGGTCTCATCAGACATGAGGAAATGTGGTACCGTATTTACCACAAAATTGAACTTTTTGTTTCCTTGGTCTTCCTGGTACAGATTGTTTAGGTATGCTCTCTGATGAACTCTGGGGCCCTAATGGTAGTATTTATATTGAGATCATGTGCACTTTAATGGCACACAGCTAGCCTCCATTCAACTAATTACATGACCAAATCTACATTATACCAATTTATGACTTAGCATTTATAATTCAGACATTTCTGGCAGTTCATGTCAAATGTATACTGTAATAACAGTTAATGCACATTCTTTCCCATTCTTTACATTATTACATTCCCATTCACATTCTTTACATTAGTTAACTTGGATAAATGTGTAATATAAAGAAATTGAGAATACTATTTAACCAAATTGAGAATATCATTTCTTTTTTCTTTGGAAGGGGATTTCAAATGCTTAGTTTGTACCTATTTTTAAATATTTAATCTCTACACATTTTCAGGTCATAATGAAAAGTTGACAGGAGTTGTTGAAAAGAGTATTGGAACACAGCCCTTGTTTTACCATGGCATAAATAAAAAAACCCTGCATAGAGCATGTAGCAATGTACTCGACCTTGCCTGGAGTAAACACTCACTTAAAACGCACAGATGCTAACTGTGCCGGTGTGCTGATTAGCACACAGCTGGCGACTGCTCGATGAATGAATCAGCAAGCACATTTCCATATGTACATAACATCTGGACAAACAAAATACTGCCTCATTCCATCATCCTAAAAGGAAGACAGAAGATCCCTCATGAACACATCCAAGAGTAAATAGTAATACTATTACTATTACTAATAGTAATACTAATATATTCAAAGTAAGTGATATGTTGGTAAGTAAAAATGACGTTCTTCTCCTCAAATTGCGTTCACAAATGTTATTAAAAAGTAAACGAACATACTTCACCACAAATGTACTTGGACTTGATAGCATATCAAAACTAAACTAGCAGATTTCTCTCTTCTAGGTTTACTAAGAAGTAAATGCTTAGATAATCAACCTAGACTAGCGCAACACCATGCATGTACTCAGAATTACTAGCATATCAAAATTAAACTGGTGAACCTCTGTGTGAGGAAAACACCCCTAGATAGCAGGCTATCAATTAAAGTATCTCATTTAAACAGGCTGGGTAACAGACTGATTTATAGCCAAGTCTGTTAAACTGGCTCCTTACTTATCTAATCTAGTATAGTTTTAGGAAAATATCATTAATATTGATTAGAGGTGTCAAGGCACCACAATTTGGTCCAAACATGTTTTTTCCCTGGAATTGCCAGAATTTAGGTTTCCCTGGCCACCATGCAGATATCCTATTGATATCACATAGGTACTTAAATGAAAATGGTCTGGCATTAGCAAAAGCAAATAATGTTTGTGTCCTGAAAACAGCTCGGCACAATTAGCATCCCTTTTTAGATCATTATGTTGCGTGATATGATTTACTTCTATAAGCATAAGTGATGATAAGCAATAAGTTTCACGATGCCTTATATAAATCACCATTTAATGGAAACCTTTTTCAAAAAAGATGAGTAGCACCCCCTAGTGGCCTACAGCATCACGTTCATGAATCTGATTTGCTTACGGAATGTTTAACAAGGCCAAGTGGCTGCATTTCACCTTTAAATGAGTAAGAAATGAAATGATTTACTAAAAAAAATTATTAACAATTTACTTTCAGTCTGCAGTTTGGGTGACTTTGTCAGTTCACTTTGCCAGTCAATATCACAACACTGAAAATAGAAGAAAAGTGGCTCTGGCAGTCCTGGGATTTGAACTCAGAACCAAATCCCAGGACTGCCAGAGCCACTTTGGGCCTCTTGAACAAGGTTCTTAAGCCCTTAAACTCCTGTGAGCTGATGGTGGGTCCAGATTTACCTTCCTCTGTCTAGTAATAGTAAATCTTTCTTATTAATTTCAATTCAGCTACAGAAAAATGACTGAATCATGGCTGATTCTATGAATGCAGTGTCATTTCACCATAGTAACTCTTAAACTCAACTGGATAGGATGGGATTTATTCATTTGTAGACGCATTTACACAAGAAATTTGGTATTCAAGAAAATCCCGTAAATTGAGGAAAAACGTTCGTATCCTACACATACTCTTTAGTACTCTGTAAATGTACATATGAGAAGACTACCTAATGGAAACCTCAACTTGATCATATACTGTATACATGCATGGAGTACTATACCTTTACCTCTGGAATATACTGTCAAGTTGAAATGTCTTTATTGTTTACAGCATTGAGTAGATGCCTTTATCCAACAGAAGTGCTTTGGAGTCTCTATCGAAAACACATCCTCATGCAAGTTCCACAAGGTCAGGGACTAGGAGTACCATCTAGAACATATCCTGAATGTTGTATATTATCGGCGTTAATTAAAAAATCTGAAGAATAGAAAAGCAAGCCAACACAAACCCATAAATTAAGAAATAAAACGAAATCATGACAAAAGAAGTGGTGCCATATAAATGGAGGACGGGCCAGTCTGTCTGCACATACCCACTCACCGTAAACAAATGCCTCAACTGACTTGACACTTAGAGCTCACTTATTAGTAGTAGTATTATTAACATTACGTATACACAGTCTAAATGACTTCCATTTCTGCATTTCAGCTTTTACCCTGATTGTTCATTTCATGCACTCTGCTCTGTGCTCCCTGACCTTATATGGAATTTTGTGGGTGTCACTACATGCAAATGAGCTGTGTCAGGAATGCACTTTGCATGTTACATGTGATCAAGTGAGTATGAAGAAAATCAGCGGGTTTTTTTTACTAAAGGTTTGGTAAACAAGGCCAAGTGACTGCATTTCACCTTTAAATGAGTAAGAAATGAAATGATTTACTAAAAAAAAATTATTAACAATTTACTTTCAGTCTGCAGTTTGGGTGACTTTGTCAGTGCACTTTGCCAGTCAATATCACAACATTGAAAATAGAAGAAAAAAATATACAATGATATTCTTCTTCACATGATCATGAAAAAGCTGATTGTGAGAAATATTCCATATATTTCATACGTAACTGGTTGACTGGATGTGAATAAAATGTACAATTTTAATAACTCATGGACAAAGCATGTGATAAAAATGGATTCGTGTATTAATGGCAAAATAATAATAAATATAATACTTTTACTTATACTTACTTATACTTTTAAAATAATAATAATATAATACTTTTTTGAAGTATTATATTTACATAATTATATTTCAAGTTAGTGTAGTTGTAAATGCTGTTTTACAAAGCAAAACAAAACAAAGGGGTTCATCTCAGCACCAAAGTACAGGATGCGAGCACTGGGCATTCAGGTGGGAAATCATGAGGAATGTTCTAGTTAATGATTATGTTACATGATGCTGCATGTCTTACAAATGCATGCTACTTTAACTATTTTGCTCGGTAGATGAGCTGTTTTGTAGATTTGTAGAGTTTGTAGAAAGGAAGAGAGTTAACAAAGTGAGATAGTCTTCAGGCATTAACAGAGGTAATAAAATGCACCTGAATTACAACAGGTGAAGCAGGACCATGGAGCTTCTGTACGTTTGGTGGTTTGCTACTGCTACCATCTACTGCTCT
>JAQQZX010000033.1:3257569-3273468 GCA_030068355.1 Notoglanidium maculatum | reverse complement strand
CTCGTGGGTGGGTGGGTGCGTTGCTTTGGAGAACAGGAGGATGATGACCCAGCTATGGAGCTGCAGATGGGGGTGCGTGCACGCGCTAGGCTAGGATAATGATGATGGTGATGATGCAATGGATATACTGCTGTTTGCGTTGCTTGGACTCGTGTGCATGTAGCTCTCTGTAGTTTGATGTGTGCTAGAATGATGTAAACAGTCAGCCATGCGCGCGCGACGAGTCGCATAGCTAAACATAAACATGCATATAGAAAAACTGCACGACTCGTGCAAGATGATTCTGCAGAGTCTCTCTCTCTCTCTCTTCCAGAATTCTCTCCTGCATTAGTTGTTTTCATGCGTGACGTAGGCTCATCTGTCTCTCTCTTTCTCTATCTCCAGGGTGGAATGACGTAATCATTATAAACATCCTGCACCGTGCTTGGGTTTTCCTGCAGGATGGATTGAAATGTTACTCTAACATCATCTTGCTTTAGCTAAACAGATACGAGTGTAAACATTTGAACACGCTCCAAAAACAATAACATAATAATAATAATAATAATAAGCATTTGATGCTTGGACCCCTAAAAATTGCACATATGGTGCCTTGAGTGCATTCCTGTATCCAGTTTTCCTGGCATAGGCTCTGGATGAACATCAGCTCTAGGATAAAGTGAAGATGTATGAATTAATGAAAGTGTGCCAAACAGCCCAAAGTGCAAAAGTTTGCATCCCTGATGGCTTTCGGAAGAACATCATCCTTACAATTCCAAGACAAAAATAAAAATGAAATGTGTGTACACTCTATGACAAAATCAAACCATGTCTCTGAGAAGCTAAGCAGCTCAGATGATAGAAAGGTGGCTGTTAGACATTGTTAATATCACATTCACAAAGAAAGATGCACACTTTTGAACATATTTAATTTATTTTTTAATGTGAATGATTTTTTTTTCACTATGAATATCAATATAAGCTGTACTTGAAATGATGATGCAACAGCTATTAAACAATGAGGGCGTGCAAACTTTTGCATTTTATTTCTTGGGAAATTTAACCTTGTTCCAAGTATCCTGCAGTGATGTAGGCCAAGGGTGTCCAAACCTTTTTCATAGAGGGTCTGATTAGACCTCACCAAAATACCAGAGGGTCAGTCATGTAAATCAAATTGCAGGTGTAAATATGGAGTTAATTTTGTGCCAGACATTTCAAATAAAATAATAAAATCCACAAGTAAAATAAGAATGACCAAAATGTAAAAAAGATGCAAGTAATAAGTATCAAATTAAGATAAAAAATTTTAAAATAGATAAATTCTGATTCACGCTATTATTTTACTTTCATTTTTATTTATTTTTTAAAATATTTTTAAAAATTCTTTTTTTATACTTTTCTATATTTATTTATTTTTCTGAATTTTAACCGTTAACGGAATGGGCGTGGTGAACTTTCAGAGCACCTCCCACTCCAAAATCAGTTGACCAATAGAGATTTAAGGTGAACGCTTCTTCTAAGAACCAACCCCAGTAAAAATGTGTCAAAAGACGGAAGTAAAAGAAAAGACAGAAGGAAAAGAATGATTTCAGAAGCAAACAAACAAACAGAAAAATTGCATCAGATATTGATTTTGATATTTAGCTTGTGGATTTAACTATTTTATGTGAAACTTTTCACAGAATATTAACTATAAAAAAGGCTCTTGCATTTTGCAGTCTGCTGTCACCATCAGGTGAAAGGAAAAATTGCAATGCGTTGGCCAGCCGGACATCTCACATACTTTCTAATGCCCCTTTTACATCAAAAGGGAACTGATTTTTGAACAAATTCCATTTAGGATTCTTTAAACCTTGGTGCCAGCTAGCGAACCAGCCTGTTTCCACCAGTTTTTAGTGGAACCATTGTTGTCAATGATGAGTCATGAATGGAGAGTGTTCCACAATGCACAACGGAAGTAAACAGTAGTAGCAAGATGGCGAATCACATCGATTACCTGCGAGCGTTTGTTCTGTTATTGCAGACATATGGTTGATTTATCATTTTCCATTGCATTGTCCAATCTCTCTTTCCTCGCCAAACCAATGACATGTATTTACATTACATTTACATCATTTGGCAGACGCCCTTATCCAGAGCGACTTACATACATCTTATTTTTTATACAAGTGAGCAGTGAAGGTTCTAGGGTCCAGCAGTGGCAGCTTGGCGGTGCTGGGATTTGAACTCACGACCTTCCGATCACTAGTCCAACGTCTTAACCACTGAGCTACCACAGACATGCCCACTGATGTCATCACGGGTCGCTTCGGAAAAACCTTTTCAAGTTCCAAACCAATTTATTTTTGGTCAGAATGCTCAGAACGGTAAGTGTCGTACCCTAAATTCCCAGAAAAGGGAATTCTGAAGTGTAAGTTAGACATTTCATGCATTTTTGCCTCATACCAGTTGTTAACATGACTGGATTAAGAACTTTATATTTCTACTGATGTTTCTGCTGTTATAGTCAATAAGTCTTTAAAAAAATTAGAGTGTTTCGTTTCACCCCTGTAATTAAATGATGTCGGATAAAATATATTGCTTAATATTGTTTAGCCTTTGGGCACATTCATCTCCACCATCTTATGAGCCACAGTGCTATCATGCTTGCTCTTATACTAGAGCAATTTGTCAATGCATGCATCTATCCGTTATCTATGCCGCTTATCCGTCAGGTTTGCAGGGAATCTGGAGCCAATCTTAATTGACATTGGGCCTTGCAAGTTAAAGACCATTTGTTTTCAGACAAATGAATAACCAGCTACATTTTTATGGATATTTAGATGAATCCTGAGCTTTGGCTTAGGGTCGTTCTGAGATGAATTCTTTTATATTAAATGAAAGGTAAACAACTAGCCATCACAAAGGGTAGAATCCTAAAGTGCTTTTATGCGTCTGGGATCTTACCTTGAGATTCTGGATCAATACTGTCTGATGCATTACATGAAGCTTTAGATGTACTGTATTAGGCTGTTTTGGTTTCATGTTTTGGAATATCTTGTCTTACATGGCTTGCAAATCATGTTATCTGTGGTTTTAAACTATTCCCTAGCTGGTAGATGCTGTATACTAAATTCTGTATGCTTGCAGCTAGTATGGCACCAATCAACCTGGGATAAAAGAAGGTCCTTCCCTCTAAGATAACAGGGTAAATATGCTCTTCTATGGCTATGGATGTTAACTCTGCTGAGAGCTCCAAAAATAATAGCTTACTCAGGTGCCCAAATGGTCTTGCTTGTAATAATTTGGAGAGAGAAGACCCAGGTAGATCTGCCGAATTTTATGTTGTTTTTTATTTTTTAATTAAATTCATCTTACTCTTTATGCACCTGGTGGACTCAGGAGAACATGGTCAACCACCTCCAGTTCTCCAGCTTGTTAAACAAAGGGTTCTAGGTATCAGAGCATGGGTGCTTAGACACTCCTTCTCCTTGTAGTTGGACTAAACATGTTTTGTGTTCACAGACTGTTTCCTCTCTCAATTGCCTTAATTAGTCCAACCCTTTGGGCCTTGTGAGTGGAACCTTTAGGGACCTAAAATAGAGGTGTGTGCAAGACTGTTTTAATTCCAGTCCTCTCTTTCTCCCAAAGGAATTCTGACAACTCCTGTCCAACCCTTAAGCAATTGTGACCAATCCCACCCACTCCTGATTTATTCCTGGATTATGAGCAGTTCCACCAACTGCAACACACACACACTTGACCACTCCTGTCTGCTACTGAGGAAATCTTAACCAGCTCCTTTAGAAAGTTTGAACATTCTCTTTTCCAGCTGCAGACATTTTGACCAATCCTCCTGCTTGCACAGAGAGTTTGACCAATCCTGCCTGCTCCCACAAAACCAATCTCCTCTGCTCCCATAGACAGTTTGACCAATCCCACCCACCCTATAGAAAGTTTGAACAAACCCCACACACCTCCACAGAAAGTTTAACAAATAGGACTCTCTCCTGCAGAAAGTCAGACCAATCCTGCCTTCTGTTGCAGAAAGTTTGACAAATCTCACACCCCTTTCTCCCATAGTAAGTTTGAACAGTCCTGCCAGCTCTCACCGAACGTTGGACCAATCTTCCTATAGATTTCAAAATGTTTGACTGATCTCTCCCAATCCTGCAGAAAGCTTGTCCAGTCCTGCCCACTTTTACCGTTATTTTGCATTTGCCTGCAGTTTCAGGAAGTAATTTCAGGCAGCTTCATGATGGGAAGATACAAGGTTTAGTCTTCCAGGGGAATGTCTGACCTGGAAGAATAACATGACTGCAGCAGAAGTAACCTTACCACTGGGAGAACAGTGTGTTTAATGTATCATAGATGCAGCAGAATTGATTGTCATTTGTCCAGCACACATGATGTAATGTACATAACTTCATTCCACCAGCTCATGACCATTGGTATAAGCAAGACTGCCCCTTGACAAATGAACTCCCTGACTACTCTTTCTGATTTACTGTGAAAGCCTCCATATACGACACACTCCTGTACTAAGTGAGTCAGTCATGAGCTACCTAACCTACTTGACAGCCTGGCAGCTGTTGATCGAAAGGCGTCTCAAGCCTTCCTCTCTAAGACTGTGTACCCCATCCAGAAAACCCCAGGCACTCTGGGATGTAGCGCTTTCTGAGAATTTCAACAGCAGCAGGCAATCATCCCTGGGCCTTTTGATGTCTAAAAGCACAAGGCAATGCTGTGGCTCCTGAATATTTATATTCCACTGCGGTGGTTCTGTGGTCTCCTTCTCCATTATGAAAGTAGACCACAGAAATTGCCGTGAAAGAAACCTAGAGGTCATTACTACATCTAATGCAAACATGTGGTGATCACTCAGTGTGGATGATCTGTTTTCCAGATCAAGGGTTTAATTGAAGTGTGAATGGATTTTATGTCTGCCTGGTGAGCAGTTGTTGTTCTGCCAGTAGAAGCCATTTGTTTCTGATTCTCTTGTATTTACTATCAAAAGAGTGTTGATTCTGTCAATGATGAGATTTTAGCTTTTTTTTTGGGTGAATTCAAGAGTCATTCAAAGGTCATAGCATGGGGAAACATGCAGGCAGAAGGGATTAAAACAGAATTAGCCATCATAAACACAGAGAACAGGCCAGGGTCAGATCAGCAGAGCTAGTGAAACCGCAAAGTAGGACCATGGCTTGGAATTGATGGCAAAACATCCCCAAGACAGGACAGGAAAGCATATGGGTATAAATACACAAACTAATTAAGGAGGAACAAGAAACAGGGCACACAATCAGAAAATGAGCCCGTCTCAAGACAAGGACAGTGCTGTGAGCAAAATTTAGGAATTGATGCCTGAATTACACAGATGACAATAACCTCCATGATGCAAGCTGACAACACTACAAACTTTTCTCATCTTCAGCTAGACAAATCCTTGCATCTACTCTTGAAAAAAGAGGAAAAGCTGTACATCTTTGCTGTTGAATGAGGACAAGGATGCAGTATCTAGCTTGTTTCTAGCACACACATACATGAGCCAAAGTCAATGTCTGCTCATTTTCAATTGCTGGACCAATTATCACTCACCATTCGGTCAACTCAAATTTCATGAGTGAAACTAATAAACTTTTTGAAAGAAAATGCCAAAATGAACACGATATCCAACTCTTTGCTGCTCTTTCTCAAAGGAACTTTCTCATGGGACTTTCATTTTGTCATTTGCCAGTGGTAGAATAATTGAGCTTTTCTGTTTCCTGTAATCTTGGGTGGAGGTTTTGACTCCACGGATCTTTTGGAGTTCTTCGCTGCTTTTATTATGTCTGATTAGGGGTTAGCTCAAAGAGTGGAGGCAATTGTGGTTTGGACCTTTTCCTCACATTGCCTAATTTCTGTGGTGTGTCTGAATTATATATATACACATATATGTATATGTATATATATATATATATATATATATATATATATATATATATATATAAATATATGTAGTAATGCAAACTATATTTTACACATATTACATGTTACTTGTAGGCTATCAATGCACAGGCATGTAATGGGTCATTTTTTCTCATCGGCAACGAGTCGATGAGAAAATATGGAACAGTCCAAGAAACTGTCTAAGGTTTTTCCTACTCTGTTACATACTGTATGACTAAGAAATGACTTGTATGATGTCTTTGCGTGGTACATGATCGTCTTACCATGTGTGTGTGTTTTTTTATTTTGTATTATTGCTGAGTGCCACTTTTTACCCTAAACCACACTTAATTCCAATGATAATTTTACTAAAATCAAGTAACTCAAAGCTTCATGGTTATTATGAATGAGACTCATGGGTGAATCCATCCGAAGTCCGAATACGGCTGTTGTTTTTTGCTTACAAAGTCGTAGCCTTGCCTCATTGTTGTCAAATTTAACCTAGATACTTCATAACTTAGAAAGCCAAGTATTATGAAATGCTGATAAATACACATCATCTGGTTCTGCTTGATGTACTGTATAACAGCATCAGCATTGGGTCTTCTGACAGTGGAAGGATTACAAACAACATATCGGACTGGGTGGAGAGCTTCATTTTTCAACCCCCTTTTTTTTTGTTATTTGTTTTTTTTTTTTCCCTGCCAATTTACTTGAATCGGTTGGCCTGCATTCCATGCTAACCTAATTGCCAGTTGGCCTCAGAGGAATCTAGACACATGGGTCGTGAAGTGGCTATGCAATATCATCCCACTGGGAACTGGAGGAAGAGCATTTGGCAGGAGCCCAAGTTTTTGGTGGTTTTTCTCTCTCTCTCTTTCTCTCTCTCTCAGCATCACTTCTAATCTCGCATCCTCTTTTGAAATCTCCAACGAACCCTGACACAATGCACCTACAATGGTGAACAGCTGTTTAAAGGAAGTTTGATGCAGATCTGTTTTATCCGAAAAAGGGGCGACTCATGAAACAAAGCTGAAGCCAGAGGATGCACAAGGAATTGCTTCTTTCCTCTGATACTTAACAAGCTATAACTGGACTTTAACACAAAGAGCTGGAGCTCATTAAACAGCCACGAAACGACAAGAACGCTTTGTTCTTCTACGACTCAATGACTGAAGTTGTGCTTTATTAGCCAAGTCCATACTTTTTTTTATCTCCATTCCGAGCCTAATATAAAGATGATATTTTAACTATGTCAGTGTGTGTGTATGATAGTAAAGAAAGCTTGGCGTATGTGTTTTACTGATACTGTTAGAATAAATCTGCACCACCAGCTGCAGTTCCATTCGGATGGAAATTGGATAAAAGTGAATAATTCATTCTCCACCTGGGGTTCTGGACAAGAGAACTGAAAGCAGCCATCCATAAAAGCCTCATCTGATCATGGGTTGATATCAGGCCTGCACCCATTAGTAGGAACTTGGCTGGTCCCAGATCAGTAATAATACTGGAACTTCTCTTATTATCATGTGTTTTCCATAATGAAAATGTTTTACAGTATGTGCAAAGACAGAAACATTACAAACAGGAAGGAAATGTTACTCTGCTGAGTGGCTTGTCATTGATTCGTCGCTGATAAGCGCATACATAAAAAAAAAAAAAAAAGGTGAATCATAAAACAACGTTGAAATTTGTATAATTTGGCCGACATATTGGGCCTAGTGTTACTGGAGACCTCTTCCAAAAATTTTAAATAAGCATCTTATAATAAACATAAATTATACCCGACCTATATAAAACTATTATTAAGTAACCATGATTTAAATCGGTGTACTTAGACTGTTGTGTGTTCTTATTGTGTTTGCCCTATAAGTATGCAATCCCCCTATGGGACTGAATGGCTGCATGCAGTCGATGGGTCTGGAAAACCTGGAACTGTTGCTGGACCACACACACATATGTTACATATGTTACTCTCCGGAGAGAAGTGTAACCACGTGTCTCTGACAGAAAAGAAATTACACACAGACCTGGGAGAGAAAAACATTTACTGCATATCTGTTCCAGCACACATGCACGTCTCCTTTTGGCCTCTTTTTACTATAACGTAGGAAGTCATGGATCAAATAAACGAACTTGGGCGTAGTTTAAAATACACGGGTGTTTTAATGAATGGGGGAAAAAAGCATTCAGGCTCTGTGGTGTGCGTGCAGCTGGAAGCTGTGTGTTGGTATGTATGGAATAGCTGTCCAACAGGATTTACACCCACACGCCTGGAACACGCCAGAGTGGCCCAGCTGAACACTGTCTCAATTAGATTCTCTAGCGTGTTTCTTTCTTAAGCTGTGGTGTTATTTTGTGTGAAAACTGAACTTGGCTGCTAACATTGGAAAGAAGACATAGTGTCCCCTAACCATGATGGAGCTAGAGTATAGTAATAATGTGCATTAAGGACGTTATGTTCAGGAATGACACTTATTGCCATATTATTATCTTAAACAAAACTGAGTTTCAACCAAGCCATGGTGTGTTTAAACAGGTGAAAATACAGCTCTATATAAATCAAGATATTTTCAAAATTCTGTGGCAATTTCTTGTGGCTGCGCTATAAAACGAAGAACATTTCACATTTAAAACGTTTGCTATTTGAATTTTTACAAATGGGGTGCAATTTCTGCTAAATTCCAAATCTAGCTAGCTTAACCTGGCTAACTCACAATGCCTCTCAGCTGGCGTTTACAGAAATGATGCCAAGTCAATGTGTTCGGTAGTTAGCAACCGTTATTTATATTTGTTGGTTAAAAGTAACATGATTTGCACCATTCTACAAATTATTTAAGTGATCACGTTTCAACATTTTAACTGTAAGAAAAAGGATTTTATATCATTCCGTACTTGAATAGTTTTTTTTAACCGTTCCAGTCAGGTTAAGAGCAACCATCATCCCACTGCTAGTTCGATTTATTTCACTGAATTATGTAAACAAGTATATAATTATTTCACTACATCAATATTATTATCACTGTGCTGTAATTTCACCATGTCAAGTATTTCAAGCGTCGCTGTACGAACCGGCTTTGAACTACGCTGTTTTGTCTCGCATGACGTGTTTTGGAGCATGTGGCCGTCTGGGCCGGGCCACATGTGGCACGTTGTTAAATCCTGTTTCTTATTCGGTCGCACATCAAAGCTTCATCTCAAAGAGATGTTTTTGTTTTTATTTTTCTTTCTTTCTTTCTTTGCAGACTGTTCTCTGCCGAAGTGTGAACCCGAGCTTGATTTAGTGGGACACGCAGGTGAGATGATCAGTGGTGACTATGTTTTGATCTGCTTTGGGCGAAGTTCAAATCTGGGTTTTAAGGTTAATATAAATAGTAATGTAGGTAATAGGTACCTATAACAGATCCGAATTGTTTGAAGATTAATGTGTTGGGCCGCATCACACACCCTGCTGTTGATTATTTTCCTGTAACAGCACACCCCCAAGTGTTTTATTCTTTATATAGACAACATATACTAACATTCTCAATCTGTTCCATCAAGTCTTTTATGCTCTCTAACACGTAATCCAGTGTTGACCATTAAAAGCAAGCAAGCAAGAAAGAACATAGAAACGTACAATATTTATTTGGTAAAATGAAGTTTTTATCATATTTCTTGTTACAGTTTCTACCGCAGACATATTTTAGCACTGTTCTGCGCTCCCAGCAATGCCAAGCCCCTTCTAATTGGACGCTGAAGTGTATTAGGTTCATGCCGAGCTTGGGCCGGGTCCGCTGCTCTCTTTTGGACCAGAGAACATTTGCACAAAGGAGCTCTCTGGAGGAGGTTTTAGGGCTTTTGGGCCCGTTTCCAAAGGCCTTTACCAGGCCGTCAGGGCAGATTAGACCCTCCACAGTTGCCAGTCCAGTTCGGACTGGATTTGAAAGCCCGGAGCGTCTCTTTCAGACTCTGTTGTGGAGAAAAGACTTTAAACTGTTAGCTGTGTATCCGGAGCTCTTATTAGGCAGGTGAAAACCCCATTCAATGATGTTTTGAAAGCCTAGGCTGTTTATTCGGTTAGATAAAACACAGTATTAGAATAACTGAAGCAGGCCTAAATCTCGTTAGCACTGATTCATCTGTAGGCACCAACATGGCCAAGAATGGTAACAATACCGTTGTGCTTTCCAGCGCTGTTTTCTGGGATTTTTTTTTTTTTTTTTTTTAAACAATGGCTGTTATGTTAGATAAATAGCAGACTCTCAGAGCATCAGGTTTTTTCACCAAATCAGTTTTTCACAGTGATATTGATATTATTTTTCTCCCCATAGTTCCAGCTTTAATACAAATCGGAGGTGTATATTATTGCCCTTGTTTTTAATACGTTACCTTTTCCATAGCAGAGGTTAAGCTGTTGCAGTTGACCCTTGCTATGGCAATACAGGAGGCACTTGAAAGAAAACTACACTTTTTTGCTTTTTTTTTCTTTTCAGCTAAAGCAGTGATCAGACCAGACGATGAAATAAATTCACCTAGAGGAAAAGCCAATTCACAGAGGGGGAAACGAGGCAGGACGTGAAAGACACTCCGGATAGCGGTTACTTTCACTTTGTGCCGACTTTATCTGGATGACCTCTGACCTGTGAATTCGCAAACCTCATTTAACTATAATAGAAAACATGAGAAGGGTAGAATGTGGTCTTTATGGAATTTTTATGAGAGGTGTACGATATATGCTCATTTTTTTGAGGTAAAGGTTTTTTTTTTCCTCTTACGCCTCTTTGATGCTAGCACATAGGTGTCTCTAGGGTCTGCACTTTGTCATAGCTAAAGCTGTGGCTTTAAGATTTCCACTTCCCCAGTTCCATGACAAAAATTACTTACAAAAAAGAGGCTGATGAGGGAAGAACTTCTAGTAGCCGCTTTGCAAATGATAACAAGAAATGTGATGTTTTGCAAGCGTTCCACAACATGAAATGGATAAATTATATGATGTGTCATTTATGAGGAATACAACACAAAGGAATGTGATGTTAAGTAAGGGTTAATGGCTACCGTGGTGTCCCGTTAATACGGAATTAACGGACGAGGCGGAGGCTGAGGAAGTTTCCTCCACCGAGTTCATTACAGACCTAGAAAGAACACACTGGGAGTAATTTTCTCAGAAATAAAAGTACTTGTGGTATACTTTTGGCCTGAACAAGGATAACTTGGGGTGGACGGTCTAGCTGGATTGGTTGTTATGGTTACCGGCTATGCAGGCTGCCAGTCAACTGATAATTTACTATGGTTGTTATGGTTACCATTCAAAAGTTCTCAGCGCAGTGATATGGAACGGTGATTAAAACTTTTTCCAACCGATCAACTTTATAGGCATCCCATTATACACAGTTATTAGACACATAGCCAGCCAACCATTAAAGAGTATTTCTCATCTTCAGGGTATAATGGAAACTTTGTGACATTAATATAAGGAACACCATTGTGCCACTCACGCAAACTTAATCTTGTTCCCAGTTTAAATTCCTTTTTTTTCCTAAAAATGCAGATTGAATGAAATTTTATGTCCTTTGCTTCATTCAGTAGCTCATACAGTAGCACAAACCACTGAGAGAGTCAGTTATCAAAAACAACTAGGCTAATGTACTTACTGATTATTACCTTTGGGAATTCTATTCATATCTAGTGGGAAGATAAGCCCAGGCTAAACCTCTGTTTGTTGTAGCCCTGTAGTCTTTTGGCAAGACCACAGTTGTGTTTGACAGCCTGTTGACCCTAATCACAATGTGAAGCCAGACGGCTTGCTGGTGCAGGACTAATGATCTGCATTAGGCTATTTCATAAGGGCCTCTCGATCGGAAGTACCCTCAAATCCCAAATAATACCATCCCACGGTGAGCCTAATCAAAGTGTTGAATAGGCTGTTTCTTCGGGTTCTGAGGAAAATCGTGGTTTATGGTTTTGCCTTGATGACTAGATAACAAAAATCTTAAAGAAATATTCTTATTTATTTTAATAGCTTGCACATCAGCGGTAACTCAAGAGTTACCAAAATAGTGAAGCAATGTTGGTGTCCAAATTGTCTAGCATGACATTGGTGCCATGACCTAGACAAGTGATTAGCAGATGACTGCCAACCCAATGGTTGTCCACGAGTTGGACAATGAAAGGGCCATTCATTCTACACATCCACTCCTAAGGACACAGATGTTTATAGCTACTTCACAATTGACTATTCGTGCAGTCATGTTTGAAACCCGTAGCCATTAAACATGCGTACTCAAGCACAATCAGAAATGCAAGTAGTAATGACATGAATAACAAATTTTAAGAAGCACAACTTCACTGCCTTTGGGTGCAAACTGTCACCATTTCAGAATCCCATGGTATTTGCGGCTTCTGGCAGTTTCCAGTCTGGTGTGGAATCTGTCCCTCACGGATCCTCCCTTCATGTCACGTGTTTCCCATAACAAAGATGTGTTCAGGTTTTTTTAGTTGTTGTTGTTTTAGCCTTGTCACAACCCCTGTCCTGTCATAGCTTTGTTGCCCTATTGTGTTCACCTGTTCTGTGCTGGTCATTCATTAGTTTGTCCGTTTATACTCCGTTGTGTCATAATATCTTTGTACATTCTCTAGCAATAAGTCCGAGCCTTATGTTCTTTGTACTTCTTGGTTTTGACCTTTGCCTGTTTTAAATGTTGATTATGGATTATCCGAATCTATTACTGTCTGCCTGTGTATTAAACACTAGTATCTTGCCTCTCAGCGTTCTGACTTTTGGTCAGATTAAGGCCTACCGTGAACGTTACTAGGAATTTTGTTTGGTGTGGGCCATGGCGAATTGCCAGCTCAGTTTCGACTCTGCTCTGAATCTCACACAACCAGAGGCTGCATATGTAAAAGCGGGTTATAGTAAATGTACCAATAAATTGAATGTTAGTCATTGTCATGTTGTTGTTTTTTGCAATATGTTAAGAATGCGGTCCCTAATCACTTTTGCACAGCGTTGCGATCGTCCTGACTAATCTCAGATGTTCCAGATGTGAGTTCCTGTTGGGGATTGGATGAATTTTATGAATTTTGACCCAACACATGGAAATGATTCTGTTTAAATTAATGCATGGCAGTTACCCATGATTATCAAAGCTCCATCAAGACTTTAAGGCGTATGTGGAAATTGTAATATGGTACCTGTCAAAATGTATGTAATGAAAAGTTGTCATGGTTTGGAATCACATTCGTAGATAAACATAAACTGTATACTATAGCTATTTACACTGCTGGTGAATTCTCATCTCTGATTGGGCTGGTAAGGGAACAACTTTGGGTGTAACAGTAACTCTGCACCACACTAACCTGTTGTTGATTATTTTATTATAACAGCACAAATTGTTGTGTAATGTGTAACCGACTACAGCAAAACAAACCTCAGCTGTACAGTATAAGATTTGCGCCTTTGGATGCCGTTTTGCCAATAGTGTCCTCATCCTGGTGGTTCGCGTCAATCAGTGATATAAAATTTTAGCTTTTCGGTTCATCAATCTTGGACTTTGAGCCGCTCTTCCAAGCCCACTGACGAGACCGTTTATAAAAGAGAAAAGAGAAGAAAAAACCCCATAACATTATGCAAATTGAGCCTCACTTGTTTGAACAGCACCCTGCCGCTTGCGCACTACGGCTAATTTTAGTGCGTTTGCCAATGTAAACAAGAGATCTAATTGTTCCCCAAGGAGTTTCCTCTTGGAATTGCGATGAAGAGGACACATTTCTTTCTGCACGAGGTTTCAGGGGAGCCATCTATATTGTGAACGGCGCTTCTACCAGTCACATATTATTGACCGCTGCGAGGAATGGAACCTTTCAGAATTATTATGCAAATGCACAAGCCATCATTGCTTTCCATTATAAATTTAATGCCAAAGGCATAGTGCATTAGCATTATGCATTGTTGGTGTGTATTTAACGGTGTTTATGCTTGGAGCCTCAAGTCCAAACCTGTGACCTGAATATTGAAAAATGACAAAGTGACACATGATGGCTGACTAAAGAAGCACCAAACGTCTTCCATTTCCTTTAGGCAGTTTCACCCCCCTCGCACCCACCCTCCATGTTTCTCTTGCTTGGTTGCTAGGTCTCAGTTCTCAATTCACAGATCGTTGTCATATCTCAGAGGTCCAAATGCAGTGGTGCGCTGTGAGCACTTAGTCAGTATAACAGACCTGGAGACTGATGTGTGGGTGAGATAGCAGTGAGAAGAAAATGGCTGAATGTAGCAAAGCTCCAGGAAATGTAGTAAAGGCTTTGGTGCTGGAACTGGAAAGCATCAATATGATGTATTACAAACACATCTATTCATCTAGTGATAACGGTTCAGGAGTCCACCGTCCAGTGGACAGTGAGATCAAGAATGGCAAGTCACAAGTGTTTATTTTTATATAATCTGCATACCATTAGTAGAATAAACGCTATAACATAGAATTGGTTTTCATTTTGGCTGTGCGAAGGTTTTACATTAAAGTGGTTCCTCAAAGTGATTCCTTGGATGTGGTCTAGCTCTTGCTTTCTCGGCACATCATGACAAAGACAGCTCTATAAAGCTCGTCGCTGTGTGCATTATCTCAGAGAGAGTATATAAGAGCGATGACATCGCAAGGCAGCTGGTTGGCACTTGGAAGACCCCTAGGCTTTCTCCGATAATAACTTGGAGTGCGAATGTCAGCGCTGGTTTAAAAGTTATGTAAGCGCAGTATACATTATGTATACATACACCCAATATGAACTCAAGTAGTACAGTTGTCTTATCGTCCTTGGTGTGTTCAGTCCATTTGTTTATCTGTGGAGTTTCAGTTGCTTTCTACATCATAATGTAAGCCTGAAGATCCATAATGTGATGAGGTGTTCAATAAACATCACATGGTTGTAAAGCCATCTCTTCCGACCCCCTGTGGCAGCGCCCTAAGTCCCAGTGTGTTTTTTGCGTAGAGTCTAAGAACCGTGTGCTAATCTGAGGTCAGAAGGTTAAAGTATGTAATAAGACACAGATGATATCATCGCCGTCCGGATATAGAGAAGATATGTTGGTGCACAGCTGTTGGACAGACTAATATCTCCTGGCCTGCCATGTGTTTTCTTTTTCTCTCCAACCATTTATTTGCTTGTTTGTGTAGGTGAACTTTCTTGGCAAGACAATAATTTTTCATTCGATTGTCTGTGCACGTTGCTGCGACGCTCGTCTAGAAGCTACAGGATTTCATGAAACTCATGCAATAGCTACAGATAGATTAGTGGCGAAGAAGCTTAAAAGAAAATACTGACTCGCTCTCAACTTGGTCTCGGCCCTTGTTGAAGTGAATCGAACATTATATTTGTTACTGGTGGGGAACAGTTTTATGTTGTTTTGCACCAACGTGCGTTTGGAACGTATACTAGGTTTAAACATTGCATTTGGTTTGTAGCTGCGTATAAATTTTCTGTTTGGTACGTAGCTACGGTATTCACCTATGAATAAACGTTGCATTTGGTACATAGCTACATTCAAGTGTCGTCTTTGGTATGTAGGTATGTGTAAACATTGCGTTTAGTATATCCCTGCGTTTAATCATTGTGTTTGATCTGTAGCCACATTTCAACATTGTGTTTGGAACGCAGGTTTGTTTAAACACTGTGTGTTTAGTACATAAGCATGTTTAAACCATGTGTTTGGTGTGTAGCTACCTTATAACATTACATTTGGTACATAGCTATGTTTAAACACTGTGTCGCTTTATTTAAACATTGCGTGTAGTATGTATCTATGTTTAGATGTTTTGCGCTTGGTATATAGTGCTGTTAAAACATTGCATTTGGTTTATAGCTATGTTTAAAACATTCGTTTGGTGCATAGCTATGTTGAAATTTTGTGTTTGGTATGTAGCTACGTTAAACATTTGGTACGCTGGTAGGTTTAAACATTGCGTTTGGTATGTAGCTGTGTATAAACATTGTGTTTGGTATGTAGCTGTGTATAAACATTGTGTTTGGTATGTAGCTAA
>JAQQZX010000033.1:3231320-3255623 GCA_030068355.1 Notoglanidium maculatum | reverse complement strand
TGTTTGGTATGTAGCTATGTATAAACATTGTGTTTGGTATGTAGCTATGTATAAACATTGTGTTTGGTATGTAGCTACATTTAAACATTTTGTTTGGAATGCAGGCTTATTTTAAATGTTGAGTTTAGTACATAGGCATGTTTAAAGAATGTGTTTGGTGTGTAGCTACATTATACCATTATATTTGGTACCTAGCTATGTTTAAACACTGTATTTGAAACAAAGCTGCATTTAAATGATGTGTTTGGTACTTAGCTAACGCTGCGTTCGTTTTGTCGCTGTGCTTAAATGTCGCTGCACATTGAATGAGATACAGTTTGGCTGACAGTAGTAAGACTTTTAATAGATGGGTTATTTAGTGTGAATGGATGATAGACAGTTAGACAGACAGATGATAGACAGTAGCCACACAGTTAAACGTCCCTTATAATTCCTTACAGGAAATAAAAGTGCTAAGCCAGAACTGAATAATATTTTACTTACGATATAATGACAGACCAATAAACGATATAGCTATGTATAATTATATTTATAGTTATGTCAGGTTGAGAAAACACAATGTGTCTCAGATCAGTAGATGATGAGGACTATGGCAGTTTGTATTCATAAACTTGCTTGTTTCCCTTAGTCTGTAATAATGCACTTACCTGGTTAACTGGCTCATCATCTGGTCAACATGGTTATCGTGCTACATCGGCTACAACTTTTTAGTCCGTTCAGTTTCCAGGCAACCAAAACACAAGGCTGGGCAACATTCTGGAGGTTTCACTTGCCCAGTAAGCTGGCTAATGCATGAGGTTCAGGGAATGATGTACGACTGTTCTACAGAATCTGTGATATGACAATATACGTTTCATTCAACAGCTTTGATACATTTTAAGGGATGTTTTATAATCCTGATTAACGGTAGAAATTGTAACAGCTTTACAGGTGTGTGTGTTCAGTTTATTAGGCACACCTTAACCTGTAGCCACATTCATTAGCCATCTCTAAAGAACTCCTGGGAACGCAGACTATTCATAAGAAGAGAACTTTTAACTGCTGAAGAAGGTATATGTTATAAAATCAGGGTATAACATGGCTTATAGAGAAACAGTATTGTGTGTAAGTATTATTAGAGAGAACCGCATAAAGAGATATCTGTTTTTGCCAGTGGAGGCTGCAGTTAAACAGTTAACTTCAGTGTATGCTGACATCTGCTGGGAGACATTATGGGCTGCAAAAATTAGGGCATCCTTTCATCCTTTAGTAGATTTGAGGATATATATATATATTTGAATGGCTGTTTTTTGTGTGTTTCATGAGAATCAGTCAGTGAGGCTTTATTGCGGCTTAGAGAAGGAAGGAAAGACAGTTTGGGTGGAACACAGCCACTTGTGGTTGTGTGCAGTGTTATTGCGCTCAGGGTGTGTGTGTGTGTGTGTGTGTGTGCATGTGTGTTGACATGGAAACCCAGTTTGAGAGACCTACAATTAAAATAAGAGCAGTGCATCCTAATTTAAGGCGAGCGCATTCACTTTTACTTTTTGAAATGGAAATCTGACCAAAATGGCCACTTCTTTTAGATCTTATTAATAGCTGACCTTCTTTAGACCTTAGCTCAGCTTTTCCCTATGATCTACATTGGAATGTTGTATTTTTGTATGTATGTGTGATTGCAGAAGGCTGTAATATGGAAATGCTCCTTCCCTGAAACTGACACACTAATTGGCTACGCCTCCTTCACTGGGATTGAAGAAAACACTTTGGGGTGTGCTGTTGTAGCAAAATAATCAAAGACAGTGCAGTATGGCGTGGCCTGGTGTGAAACGGAGTTAGTGTTATTATCCTGAAGTTGATCATTTCTTATAGCAGTATATCGCACCTGATTTTCCCCTCTTATGCTACATGCTTATTCTTGATGACACATGGTCCTTCTTTTCAGTTTTTGGTTACAGTCAATGCTGTGGGGAGTCAGAGAAACAAATCCACTTATGTAACAGCAGCTATAAACAATCGTTCGCTCACAAGTGACAAGTACAAACTCCTCTGTCCTTAGACTTTACTGTGGTGAGCAACTTAATGGAATAGCTTTGTCTCAGACTGTTATAACATTCTCACACTGCAGACTCCTTCCAAAATGGTGAATAAGCATCTCTTCACAGAGTGGGAATTGACCCCCCAAAATTGGAGGTTTATGTTCTAGCACATGTACCAAGGATATATAAAAAAATTAGCCAAATCTGTGACAGAGGGGTGGTAATTTCTTCTGCCACTGGCTCCGTTTTCTGTGATTTCTCTGCATTTGGACATATCACTCCCCTAATTTTCACATATTTATTAGATAAATGTGTCCATAAAATGTGTCAAGGAGGTATCTTTGAAACTCTTATACATATCACAGTTCGGACTGCAGATTCTGATTCTACATGGACAGTCAAACAAACACACCAATTTTCATTTCCATAGCATGTGTTTTGGCTGAGGTATTCAGAGAAAACCCTTACAAAATGGGGGCATGGCACACCGCAGCATCCGCCAAGGCCAGATTTTAAAATGGCCACCACTCAGATGGGAGTGGGAATTGAACCCCCCCATCTGGGGGGTTTCTGTGCTCACATATGTACCAACAATATATTAAAAAGTCAGCCAAATCTGTGTCTGGTTGATTTGCGAAAGAATTAGATTACAACAAAAATGTCTGTAATTTAACTGTAAAGAGAAGATAAAATAAAATAGAAGAAGAAATGGTATGGGCTGCTAAACAAAACATCTGCAACATAAAGGCAAACGTGGTACAGCGAGTAAGAAAGTGGTCAGAGCTGGCGAAAGGCAGAAATAAATAGATTACAAGGACAGCATGGACTTCTTAATGCAATATCTGGTCCAAGAATACGTATTCACTTCTCCCATTCTTAATGATGCTAGCTAATGAGGCTAATAATGAGGTAAAAATATGTATGTATATATGTGTGTGTGTGTATATATATATTATACCTTTAATTTGACTAATGAATGTTAGCAACGTTAGTATCATAGCTCCAGTATGAAAGTGAACAACCATATTTTTGGACACCAACAAATGCAAAAGTTCAAAGGTACCCTTTTATGGTCACTTTCAGAAATTCAGACATTTAATTCAATCTCAAGGACAGAATCTCTCATAACAATGGCTCTGATTTTAACCAGCACTGTTGCCCATTCAGTTCAACCCTGAGTCTGATAAATCATTTTTTCAAGAGTCCAGTAGATGATATGCATGCATAGGTTCTTCTGTTACATCTTTGATTGAAATGTTTCAAATCACTGGACCTCATTCAGTTATTGGGTTGCGTGGTACCGGTACAGTATAACAGTTTCCAAAATAAGTGATATGTTGGTATTTTAGGACCTGTTTTCTGCTGGTCAGTTAGGGTTTTTTCTGCCACTTTGTTATTCTTTTTTTTCTGCCCCCGTCCTGCCCAGACATGCTAGGCATGCTTGATTTATTTCTGCCATTTTGGTACCTTTAGAAGAGACTCCTGGAGCCTTTCTTTTTTAGGTGCTTTGTCATTGATCTGCAACGAACCGAGCCCCAGGGCTTCTACAGGGTCATCCAAACCGCTCTGCTTGTTTTTGCAAGCTATATGGGACAATGAAAACGATGGGAAATGGCTACAGTGACGACATTCAGTCAGAGGACAACGGAAAGTGGCGGAGATGAAGACCTCTTTCAGTGTCGTAGTCCTGCTCAAGAGCTGTGATTCAGACTCTGGGACTGATACGCCTCGAGTTATGCAATAAAGAGAGGAGTAGAGAGAAAATAAATGAGCGAGTCTTCGCAGCGGCATTTGCTTGGGTTTTATCTGTATATTGTCATAATGATATGGATCACGAGAAGGTCTTTCATCTTTGCTGCTCAGTTAAGGCTTTTGTCACACTTGCGTTAACCTTGCATTAATGGGTATGGAGGTCTTACGTCATCAAGACAGGGATCCTGGGAATGCAATGAAAATGAGCTAACAAACAAAAATAGGAAGTGTGAATGGGATTGAGAAACAGTCACGTTTAGATCAGGGATTTTGAAATAATTTGCCTACATATCACACACTTTTGGCCCTGTCACTGTCCAGGCATGTAGATCCAAGTATTAAATGGTCCTTGATGTACTTACAGAGCGTTTCCCCCACTTTGCAGATTTTGTTGTCTAATTTGTACTTGGATGTTCTTGTTCTTGTGGCTTTCTTTCACCCATTTTAAGTGATACGAAGCGATTCAAAAGATGGAAACGCGGTTAGCCAAGAAGAAAGAGTCGCAAAGCAATTTACATTTAGCTCTCACCTGCTATGAACTGTTGTGTCATGTTATGAACCGAGAGTAATTTCTACTTCTGGGTTTATTTCTGGTGGCATTTTATCGAAACTATCCACAGTGAACGTTATAACGTTAACTCACTGTATAATCACGCACTTGTCCTGACACCTGAGAAAACTATGAATTCTATGTTAAACAGAATGCTTTATAAATCCTGATCTAATACAGATTCTCTCCTGGCAACCATTTCAACCAACCGAGCTCGGCTGAGGGATGTCGGACGGCCACTAAAGTAAAAATTTGCTCTGTGTGCATTAATGCAGTGTAACACTCCCTCATCATTTGTCTCTAGTGCCATGTGTTCATTCCAGCAGGACAGCTGTCCTATACAGAAAGTAAAGTGTGTTGTGAAGTGCCTCTTGCTTATGGTTAATCATTACGGATTAAGAGCACTAACAGTATTAAAAGTAATAAGGAATTGTATTGGCGGAGAAATTATTTTACGCTAAGATGTACCAAATTTGTGCAAATTGAAACCAGTTTGTTGACAACTGTGGTCCGTTTTGAGGGCGTTTCGGTAGACAGCTGGCTGTCTGTGAAAGCGCCCGTTCAGTGTGAAAACAGTAGCATTATTCAGTGAAAGTATATGCTTCTGTCTCTACTAACAAATCAAGTTTTTTTTCCTCTAATGCCTCAGTGGTTTGTTGTTCACAGAGAACATTTCACGGACGGATCCAGGATAGAGCCTTGTGGAACGCCCAAAGTCAATGCTAAGTTTATCTTCAGTGAACACATTCGGAGTTGTCCCTGCTTTTAAAGTTGTTTTGAAGCAGTGAACCAGTCATCCAGCGCGTGCTCCTGCAGAGAATAGGGGATTTCTCGTAGCAGCTGAATCATTTGCTCGTGATGGCCAAGGTCATTGCAGAGGCTCCGCGGAAAAGGGCAAACTAAATCCCGTTGTGTCACCGCAGGGTTATAATTAAACAAGTGCCGGTCATGGACAATCACCTGATTATGGAAAGGAGGATTTGGGGTGTAGCATGCCACCCATGTGCAGTTGCGTGCCCCTTTCCGTAGCCACCATAATACACTATTCGTCTTCCCGCCCTCTCTTTTCTCATTTCACCGATGGGCAGTTGACACTGCCGATGACAGAAAGTCAGCAAGCGTCTCAGCCTATTTTCAGTTGGGGGCTCAATTCTGTGGTAACTTGCAGACACAGAAACGAAGGCCAGTGTCTAGGGATATACAGAACTTTACCACAGATCAATTTGGCAGTGTTTGGACTTTTAAGTACTAGCATCATCATACTTTGTGGAGGACATGCTGTAATTTATGGCTTGATTTGGATATTTGAACCAGACATGGAAAGTCTTACGGTACTGTTTCGGTTCCTCTATGTAGGCTTCTTGCGAGGCAGACAGGGGTGTCTGACGGATCAATGCCTGAATCCAGAACAAGGTAATGTAAACAAACAGAGATGGTTTCGATTTGAAAAAAGAAAATAATACATTTTAAAAAAAGCATTTTGCTGTAGCTTGCTTGGATTTGTGGAACAGAACTCTTTGATGGGATAAAAAAAATGTTCTGTAAACCCTTTCAGTATTTCTAAATGGATTTTATGTTGCAAACGCTGGAAGATTACAAGCCGATAAACCCATTAAAGCTTAGCCAAGTTGTTTTGCACAGGTTATGAGAAAATAATGATGAATTTCCCTTCTAGGACCTCATTTGGAGTGCTTTGAAGCTTTAAGTCCAATTTAATCTGCTCAAATCCTCTGGCTTCAGAAACAAGTATTAGACAAATATTAGGTTAGGTCGGATTTAATTAAAATCAGACATACTCCATCGGAATCATGGATGCGTCCTTGCAACCAGAGACCACTCTATGTTAAATGCTTAGAATAATAATTTGGCTATTTGTTTGCACCATAGAGAATTTTGTTATGAACTTTTCCACAATATGGGAATATTAAAATTTTGATAATGGTGGGCTGAGATTTTCACCACTGTGACAAAAAAAAAAAAAAAAAAATCAGACTCCCTGGCTATGCTTTCAGGACCACTGGTGTAACAAACGCCAGTAGTTGTCAGTGGTCTACTTTTAATGTGTGCTTGACAAGCTAATCAACAAATGTCCAGATCTTTGTAAGTGGATTATACAAAAAAGAAGCTATTTTAACTCCGACCCGGTATTGCCTGCCAAGCTTTCCTTTTCCATGGAGTCCCAGACCGCCTACACATGCACCCACAGTCACAACTGTAAATCTTTCTTGCAGCTGTGAGACACTAAGTTACAGTCTAAGGGTGGTGAATCAGAGTTGTCCCGCCTTTCTTAGTGGCAATGGCCATTCGAGCAGGGCCATTTCTTCCCATGCTGCCCATTTTACCTCCTCTTGCAAACCAAGACTCCACAGTTCCACTAGTCTGACTATGGTAGCAGACGTGTGGTATGTTGTAGATGTATTCGTAGCATGGGCACCGATGTGGATGTGCACAGTTGGAAGTACGCTCAAGCTGGGATGCGACTCATCCAGCTCTCAGGTAACGTGACTTCCTGATGTTCACCTGTAGTGCGCTTAAGCAGTTGCAAATAGGGCATCGCTAAGAAGGTTTGTTGGTTAGGAGAGTGGAAGGTAAGAATGGATTTGTTGAGAATACTGGTGCATCCAGTGTTTATATTGAAGATTTCTAAAAGATTATTTCTTTATTTATAATACTATTACGCACTTATTAGTTGCCATTTGCTCAGGATTGCCTGTCCGTTTCACGTTCCAATTTGGGTCGATTGCTAGAGCAAGGATTGTGCCAAGGAAAAGATTTTTTTTTTTTTTTACCAGAAAAATTATACGAAAAGAATAAAATCTTGTCATTAACCATGTCATGGCCCAGTGTGAAGTTACTGTTACCACCCCAAAGTTGATTATTTTCCTATACAAGCACATCCTGAAGAGATTTATATATTGTATACAACAGCAATTTTGCAACAATTACGTGTGTGTTTATGCTGTTGTTGTGTTTAAGCAGTATCTTTAATATAGTGTGCGAGTGTGGTCGACCTGACGAACAACACGTCACGCTTTTTATAGTTACATTTAATGTTCTGGAGCATCCGCAAGCTAGTTCCTGTTATCGTTTATGTTTTAGCAGCTGTAACAGCTGTTCCCTAACAGTAGAAAATGAATTAATACCTTCTTTCCCTGGAATACCAGAGGCCTGTCTGGCTTGGGAAAACAGAGGCCATTCGTCACATGGATGGCAACACAAGATGAAATCACGTCTTGGGGAGGGGATTGGGCAGGCATTTTGCATCACCCATGTCATTTCCAGAGGACACATGAGAGCATAACCTCATCTCGACCTGACAGCCAAGCCAGCCTCAGGGGGACACTCGGGCCGTGTCCCACTGCTGTAAAACAAGAAGCAATCAAGGCCTGAGAACAAGGTCCATAAAAAAGGCACTGTGAGAGCGAGGCGGTAAAGGTTGCCAGAGAAAAGGCCAGAGAGAGGGGGGGAAATGTAGGCTGGAAATGGAGGGAAGGGCCCAGGGAGCCGTAACTCATGTGAGGTACAGGGCACATTCAGAGGCGCTGATGTGTGAGAGAAATGAGCTGGAGGGAGCTCACACACATGAGGAGAACAAAAAAGCCTACCCTGAATGCTAATTCGGGTGAAATGAAAAGTTGTTGGGAGATTATTTTATTAGCTAGCCGTGTTTGATTTTAAGAATTTTTCAGTGGTTTTTCTGTTTCTGTGTAAAATTCCAGTAGGAAGAATTACCCAGTGGTGTAAGATTCATGATATGGATGATAGATGTACCATTTATTGGTATATTCTGCGTTTAGACAAACATCAAATTGTGTAGTTAACACATTATGTGATAATTATTATCACTTAATAATTATGTGATTCATGTGATGTCACACTGTATAATTGTTGCCATTTTGAGAAACTAATAAGGGATCGATTCCGTCAATGTTATTGCATCTCTGCTTCATTACGAAGATACTTGAGTAGCTATAGTACTTCTTCAACAAACAGCAGTGACAGTGAATCCTCCTTGCATTGCTACCCCACAGCTATTTTCGATAGTTAGCTACCTTATGGGACAACTAGGAAATGGATCTTAGTAGCAAGTATTGCTAACCTTAGCAAAAGTTAGTTAGATTGATGTTGACTTATCTGAGTTTCTCTCTTCTTGACGAATCACCCTGGAATCCTTTATCCACCCAGTGTATATATATACTTAATGGTTACTTTAGGAAGAGCTTTACACCTGCTCATTCATGTAATTATCTAATCCGCCAATCATGTGGTAGCAGTGTAATGCATCGTATCATGCAGATACAGGCCAAAAGCTTCACTTAAGGTTCACAGCAAACATCAGATTGGGGGAAAAATGCAAGCACAATGACTTTGACAGTGGTGGTTGGTTTGAGTATTTCAGAAACTGCTGATCTCCTCGGATTTTAATGTACATCAGTCTATAGCAGGGGTTCTCTGAAAAATAAATCGCACACACACACACACACACACACACAGTACAGGACTATTTCATGAACGTTATTTAAATTCGTCAAATAATATTTGATGTATTTATCGGAGCCACAGAGCTTTTTATTCCTGAACTTCCCATCAATAGAACACATTATGACCGAGTTGACTTTGATGCTTGGACCTTTGTTAATTATTTTTTTAGTAAAGGAAATTTTTTATTAATATTAATTAAGGAAAGTTAAATATTGTAATATCATTTATTACATTCCTGCTCTTTGGTTCGCCTTTATAATACTTCTGTATTTCTGATTTTTTATAGTGGATGGTCGTGATGCTTGTGGTTTTGCTGTGGAATGATGATTTTGCTGTTTATTTCAGATTTTGAGATCTGTACTAGTTTTATTGGGCTAGTTTTGTAGATTTTATATAATATACTGTTGTACTGTATGTGCAACTGTCAATTCCTTACCTCATATGTTTTAAATGTACTAATCTAGGACCAAATTTATTACCCTGTAGCAACTAGGAATGAACGATCAAAAGGAATGAACCATCAACTGTACTCGTGATGCTACCCAATTCCACCCATGATGATAGGTGTAGACTGATGTGAATAGGCAGAATGAGTGGGATCAGAGACCAGGCCAAGGCCTGGCTTGCTTATCAAGAGTCCCCGAAGCTGTGAAAGTGGCACATCGTTATTTCAGAGGCTATGCTATATTTAGACCAGAGCCAAAAAAAAAGGAAATGAAGCCAAGCAGTGGGCAATGCAAACACATAAAGAGAGTCAAAGCTTCCATCTCAATAAGATTATACTGGGGCCCAAGAGGGAGAGGACCACAAAGCCAGACACCCACATTTCCTGAATGCCGTTCCAATCTATACAGAGCTGTAAAAAAAGACCTCCCTTTCTAACACCAAGTTGCACCACCAGAACAGCTTGGCACGGATTCTACAAGTCTCACTAACTGTACTGGAGGGAGGAACACCATTCTTCCAAAAGATATTCCCTCAGTTGATGTTTTGATGATGGTGGTGGACAGAGCTGTCTAGCGTGTCACTCACATTGGTGTTCAACTGGGTTGAGATCTGGTGACTGTGAAGGCCATAGCATATGATTTGTATCATTTTTGTCATCATCAAATCATCCGGTGTGCCCTTGAACACTCTTGCTGGGGGTGGCATCATCCTTGAATAGAGGTTTCATAATAGGATAACTGCAGTATTGATTTGCAGTGATGCTTCAGTAGAAAAGTGGAACCAAATCATGCCAGAAAATTGAATCAATGCCCCTCACAGCATAACAAGCTACTGGCTTGTTGATTTGTCACCCATCCAAAGCCAGCAATTTCTTTTTAAGATTTGACGATGGAATTATATCAGAAAGTTGATACAGACTGCTGTACTTTTTGACTTTAAACCATAGTTGTAAATACAGACTCTCGCTGTTATTTCTTCTTTAATAATGATGTTGCTTAGACTAATAAGATCTTTTGAAGCAAGTTTATGTTTGAGTAAATGAGTTTGGGTGAGATAGGCTTTGAATATTTGCTAGCGACCTGTAATGAAACTAAGAAAGCATTTCTCTGGAAGTAAACATGTCATGGCTGACAGACTACATTTGGGGTAAATTATGATGAAATGAGTAGGCTTGTCGTAGGTAGTACTAGATAAAAGAAATTCAAGAAAAAAAAACTGCTTTCTCATCTTGGCACCTTGTATTTTAGTGCATTGTGAAATGAATATGGGTTAAACCTCACTATATTAGACTAATACTAAACTATGTCATGGCCTTGTTTTGTCTGGTTTATTATAGTTGTTGATCTGGCTTGAAGAGATATTTTGTACTGTGGTAGAAAATTTCTGGTCATTCTCTAGTCAAGCAGGCAGACGGTTATGTTCGGGAGTGCAGAGTAGTCCCCCCACACTGTTGGGTGTCTCGGCTGTAAACACCAGTCTCGCCTCATTTGCTGAGGCGTGCTGAGGGCGAAATGAAGACATTAGCTCAAGACGAACCACTGAGAATGATCTGTAGTTAACTGAGATAGCCTGATTTCAGCTGGCGCTTCTTAGCAGTTTGGAAGCATATTACTTACTTACATGGAAGGAATATTAATCAAAATATTTGAATCAAACGACATTTCATTTAGGACTTTCTGAGCAGTTTAGAAAACTTTGATGGAGGAAGCACTGGGATGTAGCATTTTTTTTATTTCTCAGAGTATTTTTAGTTATTTTCAAACTATTTCACTTCTAAGTTCTGTATTGTAGAAAAATCCTTACTATCTACTCACTACACTTTCACAAACTACCTCACTGTATTTCTCTGTAATTATATATTTGTAAACTGGTAAGATGACTTTCTAGTATCAGGCAGATCAAGAAGTGAGAATGAGACCTAATGACCGAACACAATAATCTGTCTGTTGACATGTACAATTTATTTTTATCAAGGCAGTTTCTGTGCATGTCTGACTAGTGTGATCGCTGTGTGCCATGTTTGGGAGCGGTTCACTTTGCTCAACTGGAAGAGCTGGGATCAGGAGCATCATCCGTTTTAATACTAAAACGGATAAATGTGGGTGTAACCTCGGAAGCTGTCCATGAAGAACCCCTGCCATTTTGCCTTGTCTGATCTTGTCTTCACTGCAGTGACTTGACAGATTTTAGTGCAGCATGAAGGTGTGAAGTGTTGTATCAAAAAAGGTCTCCATGAATTCAAGACTGCAGACAAATTTCCCATTTGTAAAACGAGCACATCTTTAATGACCACGGTTTGACTGCCTCGCTTCACACAGTGACCCTCGGTACTCAGAGTACTTAGCACTGAAAATTGAACCTAGCATCCTGCAGAGAGTTACCCTTTTATTATTCATGAGCTGCAAATGAAGTGTGAATAATAGTGGCCAAATTTGTGGGCTGATTATGTGAGTGTGTCACATTGGGATAAAAGAAGTGTTGAATCTTCCCTGCTTTGTTTGTAAAGCTCTTTGCAGTTAAACAGCAGAAGAATTAGCAGAGTTGGGAGAGTTAGCAAATAATTACCACACTTAGCAACTAGGTTAAATAGGTTGCACTTCAAGATGTGACTTGTTTACTATCGGGTTTTAAATTCTTCATTACATAAAGCATAGATGTTAATCATTGGTGCTCGGATTTGTTTATTAATAGCAGTGAAAGACTCATTGATAGCCATATGTGTTAACACCAGTGTTGCAGGGACATTTAGAAATGTCACCTGAATAGGTTATCAGAAAATTTGTCAAAAGTTCTTGTCAAATCTGATAATCTGAATTGTATTAACTGAGACTTTTTAAATGATAATTTGAAGTCTTTATTGTTGTTCATATTCCAAAAACATACACAGATAAACACTGATACTACTTTACATGCTAAAGTCTAAATCTGAGGTCAACTCATTTCTAGTGTTAGCATGGAGGCTAGTTAGCACTGTTACCATCTGTTTAATGCTGTTAGCATTGCAAAGGATTACTACCTTTATTCAATTTGTCTGTCTTATTATTGATAATGATTGAGACAGTCAAGGTTCAAGCATGTAGGCTTTTCTTAGGAGTGCCTGAATGTCCATGGTCGTAATGATTGGTGCCTGCTAGCTTTTGTTTGTTGTTAGACATGTTAGCATTTTAGAATGCTGCAGCAACATTGTAGAAACATTTAGAAGTGTTTAGAAACAATGATTTATTCATTCATATTCATATATCCAAAAATATCCATGGATGCAATATTTTATTTTACATGCTAAAGGCTAAATCTGAGGTAATTTTTTTTTAGAATTAGCATGGTAAAGACTACAGGGTTGGTTAGTGCTAGTCTATTAATATCTGTTATAATGCTTTTAACAGGGTAAAAAGTGTTTTTGTGCTTCATTCAGTTTGGCTGTATTATATACTGATATTGACTGAAACAAGTTTCAAGCAGGCAGGCTTGAAATGATCCATGGTGTTACATGGTTCGATACAATATTCTTTTTTATGAATTAAATGCTAAATCTTTACATTTTTAAGCATTTTTAGCATGAGAAATGACCACATTGCTTATATCTATTGTCATGCTGTGTAGCGTGACAAAGGATTATATTCTCATGTATTTATTTGGTATGCAGGCTTGTCTTACAAGTGCCTGAACAGTAGCGCTTCTAAAAATCGAATAAACGAGACCCTCCTGTGTACCTTGCTGATTCTAGTTCTGTGCTATGCGACTGAGATATTACAGCTCACACCAGCGATTTATGTCTCCCACGTTCCCTAAGCTATTACATTTGTTCGCTTCAGCTTCATTGTTTATAGCCATACATCGAAATGAGGCATATTCATCTTTGCGCAATGGTTTGACATTTATGTATAGTGCCTGCTTGAGTACAGCAATTTTTATCATTGTTTATTGGTATTACTTCAATGGATTCCTTCGGCGTCTTGTTAGCTTACTGTAGTGTATGAAAAGGTTGACCCAGAAATGGCCTGGAAGCCCATAAGTGCCTTAGTAGACCGACTTCGGGTTGAAAAATGGTAACTGATGACAGTTAGTATCTGACATATTAGCTGCTGTGTGTCTCAGCTATGGTTTGCTTGAGTAAGTAGGTCTGTCTTCGAGTAGTTTTCCCCTTGAATGTCTTTGTAATCTTTCCAGCCAAGTAAATGTCAGAGGACACCTGTTAATGTTAGCTGCCTGTGTATGCTCTGTGTAGAAACCGATCTGGGAATATCATTACTCCAGACTGCGTGTGATATGCCAGATTTTGTAACAGGTTACAAAATTTCAAAACACAGGACAGAATATGTAATAGAAGTGTGTTTATTAAAGGAAATTAAGATATGTATATATGAGGAGTGTGGTTATTAAGGTAAATACAATAATCATAAGCAAATTCCTTTGCTGGGGGTCGAAATAAAGCAACAGAACCTTCCGTACAAGCCAAGGTCCCCACAGATATGTAAATCTAACACACACAATAATCAACATAGAAGGTTTAACCATACAAACTAATTGAGGTGAAAACAAAAAAGAAAACTGGTAATACTAATTAACTGTAATAACACGGACCGTATAAGGGCACAATAAAAATGTTTCAATAATTAGGCACAAAACAATTACAAAACATCGTAATCATTGACGCCTGGTCACGATATTGAATGGGAGGGCTAAAAATTGTTGTTGTTGTTGTTGCTTCCACCATAACAGCATCTCATGAAATGCCACCCAACAGTTACAAGATTTTTTTTTTTTTTTAAAAAAGCTCATTTCAAATTTGCAAAAGCCCCAGAACCTTCATTATATATATATATATTATATATAAACCACAATATATCCTCTCATTTTTGACTAACCTTGCCGCAGTGACTGATAATTTCCCCAAAGTCATACGGTGCAGGGCAGTTAAACGCAGTGACATAATGGATTATAATGTGCAGTGATGCCTGACTGCTGCTGACTCGCTGGCTGAGCTAATGGGATCGATGGCAGTGAGGTTGGAGCTGCATGCACTAAAAAACATGCTGTCCGCATCCAGAAACATCAATAATACACGACCGGGAGCGGTTTGCTTTCTTCTGTCTCGACTGTTTTGAGTGTCACTTTGCAAAGGAGGCAACATGGTCTGTTTTAGGCTCCTGATTGGTAGGTAATGATAAGTGATGATGTTTGCAAAGCATCTGTTGGACTTGGACTTGGACGTGGTAGAAGCTGGTTCTCAATCAGGGTCTCTAATGCATATTTGCGTATAAACAGGTGGATACAACTCTTCTGACTCTTCCTCAGGTATTAATATCATGCCAGCTGGTGAGGGGGTGGGAGAGTACTTCATCCAAAGCATGGCACTGCCACAGTATTAATATAATATTAGTGAATTCATTTCTGGTATTGTACATTTCTTTTATTGAAGAGCATACGAAGTGGTTCTCTTGCGTGAAATGATTGTGTGTGGTGCTTCAGAAACGATCATTAACGTGTATTGTTGACTCTTTTTAGGGTTCAACAGAAATGAGGAGATGAAGGCCATCGAGGTGCTGCCTATTCTGAAAGAGAAAGTGGCATTTTTATCAGGCGAGTCAACGCACAGCACGCATCACACCTCTCAGAAGTGGAATAGCAATGCAAAATTGAATTCACTACTGAGTCCAAAATTTACCTACACCAAGTTAACTGTCTTTTTAAACAATCCAGAAGATTCAGGAAATATAGCTAATGACTTTTGAAAGCTTCTGATTGGCGACTCTCTAAAATGAAGTTTAATTGGGGGTATACTGTGGCTGTATTTAATATGGGAAAAGTTCAACTAAATCCCAAATGGCAATGGAACCGGTGAAGGAGTTATAGGCATCATATTCCAAAGTATCCAGGCTGAGGCTTTAAATCCATAGAACACCATCCCAACTGCGAAGCACGGGTGTGGCAGCATCATGGTGTGGACGGCTTTGCTGGAAAAGGGACTTCAGAAAATAGATGGTGTTATGAGAAAGGAGGATTATCTAGAAAATACTGAGGCAAAAACTCCAGACATCAGATCAGAGGGTTAAAACTTGGTTGCAAGTGGGACTTCCAGCAGGACAATTATCTTAAGCATGTGGCTGAACTTAAAAAAGTGTGTCTGCATTTGGCTCAAGTTAAGTTAAGCAACTTGTTTCAGTTAAATAAAGCAAATGAAAAGGCAATGCCAACAAATACTAACAAATTGCATGTAAACTTTGGACCCATTAAACATCTGATACAGTAAATAAAAGCTGTCTTAGCTATTATTTTGAAACAACCTTGTATAAAAGTAAAGTAAATACCCTTTTATGTACCACAGGAAATTAAATGTACTCTTTTATTAATCCGTTTATGCGGAGCGTCTAACTGACACGGAGCGCAGCGTGTGATGTTTCGTGGTGTTCTGGTGGTGTGTTCTGCAGGAGGCCGAGACAGACGAGGAGGCCCGGTTCTCACTTTCCCAGCCAGGACCAACCATGACAGAATAAGACAGGAGGATCTGCGACGCCTCATTGCCTACCTCGCGGGCATCCCCAGGTCAGGGTTGTGTCCATTTCCATTATTTTCTTTCTGGAGCGCCGGATCTATCAGCATCCATCTGTCTGAATCTGAGTGTTTAATAATTAAGGCGCATTTGAACCGAAAAGGATTCTCATTCTCTTTTTCTCAACAGTTTAACAGCTCTCGGGTTATTTTTGCGCAAGCATGCTCTTTCTTTCTGTCGGTGTTCCTCTTCCTCCACCTCTTTCATTTACTCGTCAACCTTCTCTCTCAACCTCCTCTCTACGCGTCCCTTCTCTCTGTCTTTCCTTTGTCTCTGCCTCTTTCTGTCATCCTTTTCACCTGTTTCTCTCCCCTTCTCTTTATCTCCATCTCCTTATGTCTCTCTCAGTCATCTGTCTCTGTTCTTCCTGTCTTTCTGTATTTCTCTGTGAGTCTCTCTCTCTTTCTCTCTCTCCCTCTCTCTCCTCCCTCCCCTTGGGTGGTCAGTATGATTCAGTGGAGCATATGTGCTCAGTTCAGTTTAATCTAAGACTCAGACTGTGTAGAAAGTGCAGCTGTGGATATTAGCCCTCTTCCAGGTTTTTCTCCTCTGCTGTAACAGTAAGTATTACAGTTTGCAGTACTACTCAGCACGCTCTTCCAGATGTCGTTTCCAAAGCATTTTATTTCTCCGCAGCGAGGAGGTCAGCAGGCATGGCTTCACCGTCATCGTGGACATGCGAGGCTCCAAATGGGACTCCATCAAGCCCCTGCTGAAGATCCTGCAGGAGTCGTTCCCGTCCTGCATCCACGTCGCGCTCATCATCAAACCCGACAACTTCTGGCAGAAACAGAGGACCAACTTTGGCAGCTCGAAGTTCGAGTTTGAGGTGAGGTGTTAAAATAGTGACCATATGAAAACAGTTCTACGTAAACACTTCCAGCAAAGCAGAACGTCCTTTGTGTTTTGAGTCACTGTTTGTGCCGGTTCGATGTCCAAAACCTTAAAAAAGTAAACACACAGGGATATTAGGTTTCAGGAACAGTTTCTGTGCTAGTGTAAAACTAGAGCTGTTAAAATTAGAGCTGACCCATTTAAGCCAGAAGAGACAAGATAAAACGGTGTCCCGTACAATCAGGTTATGCAACACAGCACAAAATTAAAACCATTACTTATGCTTATTAAACTATTAAACTTTAGTTGCAGGGTTATGTGTTCAGTTCTGCGTCTATTGTGGTGGAAACTCTCAATAATTTAAATTTCAATAATAAAATCTCATGGTTATATAAGCCAGATTATATGAGCAGTTTTATTAGGTATACACTCAGTAATTTATATTGCAATTTTCATAACACACTACTAGGAAACACCATGACTGAAGGTTTTTACGCGTACAATATATTTTTATCCCTTAAAAGAACACTTTCCCATCAAAGACGAACGTTTGTGTGTGAAAAAGTGATGTTTATTTTTCTCGATTTTTCTAACAGTTCGCCCGTGAAAAGAAAGCATTCAGCCAATCGGGGGGTAGGTTGTGGAAACATTATCGCGTTGCTGCAGGCGTGGTGGGGAGAAAAGAAAGAGTTTCTCGTCTCGTCTTTGTGTTTGAATTTTGCCAGGGAATGAAATTGTTGTAGTTGTGACACCATGATCAACATTGTTAATTTACAACGTTAGTGCTAGTCCACATTCTAATAGAAGAAAACATAATTATATTAAAAAATCAGGTCACGCCCATTTCAGGTTTAAATCTGAATAAAGCCAGAGGTATTTGAATCGCCACTGTGTCGTTGCGTTAGACCCCGGATATCCAAATGCTGTCCTTGTTTTGAGTATTTCACAGTTATTTCAACTGCAAAGGTTAAAAGGTTAAAAATCCCCTTTCTCTGGGGAGCTCATTCGTAGAGCCGAGCATTGTCCCACGTGTGTTTGATGTTGTTTCTAACCGCATGAAATCTCTGGAATGTTCTCTGGTTCGTCTTAAGCACAACGCAGGGTGTAAATGACCTGACAGGGAGCACTTTCCTGCTGCACACAAGCTTAATAGGTTTGTTTGTAGAAGCGCAATTCCTGTATGCCAGAAAACTCCCACTGAGGGTAAGATAACAGGAAAATATGCTAAGAAGGGAAGGCTGCCATAATATAGTAGAAGAAAAGATTGGTACACCTGGAGTTGCCTTCTGTAGTAATGCGAACATGCGAACACATAATTCTGTGATGAGAAAATTAGCCTTTTTATCAGTAATATATTTGTTATCAGGTATGGAGTCTATCCATTGTAGCTCCTAACATTTTCTCCCCCCCCCCCCCCAATATTTATTTGAATCTTAGAAGACTCATCTCAGTCATATTTCTTACAAAAAGAGCTCTTTATATTTGATACATTTAACATTTTGCTAACTCGCATTACCTGGCAGTGTTAGTCAGGATTTAGAAGTAATGCCAAAATAAGCTTCATACTGATGTAAGATTTTAAAGGTTTGCCACTGAAAATAAAATTGTAGCTAGCCAAACACCAAAATTTTACTTATATGTAAATATTCATTCATTCATTTTCAGTAAGCAGTTTATCCTGTTCAGTGGTTCTGGAGCCCATTCCAGGAACAATGGTCAAGATATGGGAATAAACCCTTAATGGGACACCAGTCCATTACACTTACACACTTACCTAGGGCCAATTTATTGAAGCCAGTCCACCTGGTTTTTTGGAGGGTTTCAGAATTTCAAAACCATACCTAGTACTCTGGAACTGTGAGGTGGCAAGGCTACCCACTTATTTAAAAAGATAAGGGTAGATAAGGTGGCTGTGTTTCGCATAGTCTGAACTGTGCTGGAATGTTGAGGGATAATGGTTAAGGTTAATGTTTTGCTGCCGTCAAAGTGAGCTTTCATTTCTCCCTGCATTAATTTAGACCATAATGGTATCTCTGGAAGGCTTGTCCAAGGCGGTGGACCCATCACAGCTGACGGCCGATCTGGAGGGAAGTCTGGACTATGATCATGACGAGTGGATTGAGGTGCGTGTGGCCTTTGAGGAGTTTGCGGGAAACGTGGCGCGGGCACTCGCCCGCCTCAAGGAGCTCCAAGAGCTGGTGTCACGCCGCGAGCTCCCTGTTGACCTGGAGGTGGCACGATGTGCGATGGACGAGCACAGTGCTCTCAAGAAACGTTTAGCCAAGGCTCCAACCGAGGAACTGGAGGCGGAAGGCCAACGGCTGCTGCAGCGTGTTCAGGCTGGCACAAAGACCGGTGGAGACGTACAGGGCCTGATGCCCAAGGTCTCAGCTCTGCTGGAGGAACTGCGCACTGCACGCCAGCACCTGCACCAGGCCTGGCATGGCCGAAAGCTCAAACTGGACCAGTGCTTCCAGCTGCGGCTCTTTGAGCAGGATGCTGAGAAGGTGCGTAGGGGCTACAGAGATAAAGGATGAGCTTTATTTTGGATGGGAAATGGTTTGGGTGCTAATATTGTTAGTACATTTTAAATATCTACCACTGTCAGTGCCTGTTGTTGGTAATGGTCTCTGAATGGTGGTTTTGCAAAGTAGATTTTGTTCTGATTGTATCAGTTATTTTGTTGATTCGAATACTGTTCAATAGTATAAATAGTAGTAGTGCTAGTATGATTATTGAATGGTTGAATTAACGTTAGGTTGAAGAAAGTTTAGTACTGAATGATACTAACTGGTACAGATTGTTGGGATTGATATGGCTAATATTGTTTAATGGTAGGGATGGTGCAAATACTTTTGTGACATTGAATTGGGTTGAAATTTTGAGTGGACGCTAATGTTAAAACAATTATTGGTATGATATTTTTTTCTCAAATGGTCGAGGCTCGTTCTCGTTCAGTGGTATTGAGTGGCATGCCTGGTCCTAATGAAGTTGCTGATTCGGTCAAATGGTATAGAATGGTACATATAGTGCTCATAATGTCAAATTACTGAATGGTACGGTTGCAGATTATAATGGTGTTTGCTATTGAATGTTATGTTCAGTGCTACTGTTTTTTGTTAATAGCACTGCAGGTTATGCTAACATTATTTTCAATGTTATTAAATGGTTGGTTGATACTAATACTGTCAAACGGTACTGAATGGTGTGGTTCGGTTATAATAGTCTTGAACAGTATTGAATGGTGATAATACTGTTGAATAGTGTTGAATGGTATGGTCGGTGAAAAATTATTGGTATTGAATGTACTAATAATGTATGGTGTTGAATGGTGTAGTTGATGGTGATACTCTTGAATGATATTTGATACTGTTGAGTGTAACTGAATGGTGTCATTGGCCGTAATATTGTAGTATGGTATTCTATGCTATGGTTAGTGCTAATATCTTTTGTTTAATGATATTAGACAGGGGTAAAGTTTAATATTAGTAATTGTGATGTTAAGGCATATTCCACCAGTTTAAAAAAGATAGCTAGAAACCATGGTACCTTTTTCTCCATTTGCTTCAGGGACTAATACTAACATTTAGTGTCTTAATGCAGGTTTAGATTGTCCTATGCTTCAACTTGACCCCTTATAAAATCCGCCTTCTCCCTTTACTGTCTTTGCAGATGTTTGACTGGATTGTACACAACAAAGGCCTTTTCCTGACCAGCTACACCGAGATTGGCGCCAACCACCAGCACGTACTGGAGCTGCAGACCCAGCACAACCACTTCGCTATGAACTGCATGGTAAAAGCCAGGACTACAATCTCTATCTTTTCCTCTCTTTCTCACTCTCTCTTTGGTGCCGCATACTTCCGCTGTCACACACGAGTGCCTCATCACACTGCCTGCTTTCTCTCTCACCGAGCCATCGTTCTTTACCTCCTCAGAATGTGTTGTTCAGACACCTTATTTGACATTATCTCTTTCATCTAACACGTTTATTGTTGTATTGGTACGAAATATTATAGTGTTTGCCATTTCTTTAGTTAATCATAAGCAAAAGCACACAAGTGCATTAATCCAAAGGGGATGGAAAAGCAGGATGACAGTTATTGATTTCCGTTTACCCGGAGGGAGCCATCAGTTTTGTATTCCAAATAAACCGAGTACAAGCAGGGATGACATGTCCTGTTCTCGCTGATGTCTGATATGGTGAATCACAATGTTTGTTTGATGCCATGTACGTGCAACTATTGACTCAGTCTGTTCAGTTGAGCTGTAATAGCTGGGAGGAAAGCCTAGTTCCATTCTCTCTTGGGACTGGGTCTCGAATAAATGCAATCAGTGAAAGACTGTGTCAGAGGATGTGTCCTTTTTTGCAGGAAGTGTTGAAAACCATGCTGGATGTTTGACAGAGAAGAAAGGCAGGGTCACATGCTGGCTGATGGATGGGCTTTAACAGCTCAAAGTCCTTATTTACACTGGGAGTGCAGATGTGTACCGATGAACAAGAAAAAGAAAAAATAAATGAAAGAAAGAAAGGGTTGATACTTCCTTCAAGAAGCTCAGTAACTTTTCTGGGGCGTCTCAGATTCAGGGGTTCTTCTGTTGACACTTGGGTGCCTCTGTCAGGAGAGCTTTCAGTGAGGTGACTGAAAACTTGAAATTGAAAAGGCTTAAAATTTCCTGCATGGACGAAGTGCACGAAGATCCCTCTACGAGTGTCTCCAACATTTTTAGCCATTACAGGAAGAGACATAGAGACAAGTGTGCTACTTGTTCCTGAAACCTTCCCCATGCGAACCTATATATTTCAAGTGAGTATTATTTGTCCTTTTGTACTTTTCCTCCCCCGGTCTCTGTTCTTCTTCTGCTCCTCCCTTCTCCAATAAGCTTTTAGCCTCAGGTTTATTGATTCACAATTCAATAGGCATTTTATGAGAATGCCAATGCTTATTCCATGGTCCGTTGAATGCCTGTGTTGTAACCCTTTCGGTAGCTGAGCTTCAGTGATGAATGACAGAGAGAAGGGTTAAAATGATTCCTTGAATCCATTTGGGTAGTCCAAAGTACAGCTATTACAACACCATCTCATTCTGCCTAAGGTTGATTATTCATAGCTGGATCCATAGATCATCTCACATCTCGGCATATGTTGTCACCTTATTTGCCTTAACCTTTTAACTCAATGTATGAAGAAAAAAAAACCCTCTTGAGATGCTGAAAAACATCCTGTTTCTATGGAAACGTTATTAATAATGGATGGGACTCCCCCCCCCCCCTTTGCCTCAAAACAGCCTTAATTCTTTGTGGATTCCAAGGTCTTGGTAACATTCCTTTGAGATTCTCAACCATGTTGGCATGATTGCATGACGTAATTGCTACTGATTTGTCAGCTACGCATTCACGCTGCAAATTTCCCATTCTACCACATCCCGAAGGTGCTCTACTGTATTTAGGCCTGGTGACTGGGGAGGCCATTAAAGTACACTGAACTCATTGCCCTGTTAATGGACCCAGTTTGAAACGACTTGGGTTTTGTGACATGGCGTATGGTGGAAGTGACTATTATAAAAAGGGGGAAATTGTGGACATACACATGTTCAGCAGCAATACTCCGATAGATTGTGGTATTCAAACGATTGGTATTAAGGGGCTTAATGTGTGACATGAACGCATTCCCCACATCATTAAACCACCATCTTCACCAGCCTGGCCTGTTGATACAAGTCCATGGATTTATGATGCCAAAATCTGACCCAACAATATGCATGTCAAAACAGAAATCACAATGTATCAGACCAGGTAATGTTTTTCTCCAGTTTGGTGAGCTTGGGCCCAGTGTAGCCTCCGATTCCTGTACTTGTTGTAGCCTATAGGTGTTGTGCAATGTCAGATACTTTTTTGCTCACTATGTTTGTAAAGGGCGGTTACCGTAGCCTTTCTATCAGCGCAAATCGATCTGGTCATTGTTCTTTGCGACTAATGTGCATGAAAATCCAAGGATTTCAGCAGTTTCTGAGATGCCAGCTTATCTAGCACCAACAATCAAAAAGTCAAAGTCACTGAGAGAACATCCCCCCATATGCAGAATTTTGTTCACTGTTCTATATATATATCCAAGAAAGACTAAATCTCTGTGATCTCTCATACATAGGCCCCTGTAAATGACATTTTTTACTCTTCAAAGGTTCCTAGGCATAAAAATATCAGAGCTCTATAGAAATCAATTTGCTTCACTGTCATTGAGCGTATATTTGATTTTTTTTTTCAGCCCATAAAAGAGACAGGACGCTGTACCCTCCTGTCGTGCTTTCTTGGCTCGGCTCTGATGGTGTAATGTGATATATATGGTTTTGCCAGAAAGTTATGCAAGGCCTCCATTCTTGCAGAGGATTTGCTCTGTCTGAATTTCCTATTACTCTTGAAATTAAGCGTGGCAGTCCTATAGTTGTCAAGCATGTCAAATGTGATTTGTCAAAGGTCTGCACTTCAGGGGGAGTCTAAATGATAAAAATGAAGTACGTCAATGTGTTAAAGATGTGAGCCTGCTTTGGAAAAAAGGCTTGAATCTAGTACTGCACAGGGTTCCTTGTTTTATCCACATAGAGATCGCATTAACGGTTTTATAACCCTTTGACCAAAAAAAAATCCATTGGAGCGTTTTAATACAGTTTGATAAAGCACGTGTCGAAGTGATGTCAGTCAGGTCTAGTCGGACCAATCAAAATATCCCACAGATCTAATCTATCGATTCTTTTCAAATGCCCCGGGGCTGGGTAATTACCCCAGTCAGAGGTAACAGTGATGTAACCAGAGCTCCCACGGATGCTATCATTACATGTGCATTAGGAAATGAATGATATAAATTATTAAAGATACAACTGTACAACCCAGTATTACAGTATTGTTTCTGCTTACTTGGCATTCTGCACTTCTTCGGCAAAAAGGACGTTAAATGATATATAAAGTGGGACTTTCGCTTCAGTCATAGGTCAAAACATTCTGATATTTTACTGTACAATATCCAATAACATTTAACGCCGTCATCGTTGTTAAATTTACTGGTCTTGTTTAGTGGGTAACCGAGTATACTCTGAGGAAAGAGTATTTTGCGTCGTAAAATGGTTTCATTTACACCCTTTTCTGAAAGAAAACCCTGGATATGGACTCTTAATTTTGTAACAATTTTATAAAGTGAGGTTTTTCAGATTGCTGTTGTATTTCACTTCAGCCATGCTGTTAACCATGTCCTGTCAACATATTCTAGTTTGTTTGGGTTTTTTTTGTTGTAAAATTCTGTTTATCTCTTTCTGCCCATTGCAGTTTTCTTATGAACGATGTTGGCACACATAGGAATTCCAAAAAAAGGAACCAGTGACCGAATTTTGAACTTCTTACAGAACTTCCCTTCCTGACCTATGATGCATCAGATGTGGTATAGTCCAGAAGGAGTAGTGGTTAGACCCGTTCTCCTTCAGTCTGTGTCTGAGTGCGTGTGAGAAAGAATCCTTGTTTTAGAGTTTAAGGTGGAGTAACAGCTGGCAGGTCAAATATGATCTATTCTTATTATAGTATATTCGATGTTAGGAGTTTGTCTTATTTATTTCCATCCATCCATCCATTATCTATAGCGCTTTATCCGTCTGGGTCGCGGGGAAGCTGGAGCCAATCCCAGC
>JAQQZX010000033.1:3215453-3226961 GCA_030068355.1 Notoglanidium maculatum | reverse complement strand
CCCTGGGTGACCCGGGGATCGAACCCAGGACCTTCTTGCTGTGAGGCGACAGTGCTAACCACCGCACCACTGTGCTGTTTATTTCCTGTCTGCTCTTTTCTTAGCAGTTAATGCATTACACTTAAAATGAAAAACCCGGCCAATTTTAACACCTCTTTATTTGCCCGGAAAGCATTCTTAGATGTACTGTAGCTTCCAGAAACAGCACGTCTATATCTAAGAGGGAAAAGGAAAAGGAAGTGTATAAATGCTCAAAAAACATCAGCTGCTTTTATTATTAGCCAGACTCGATGGAGGTACTGACATATTTGGAAATTGATTTTAGTTTTTAAGTCTGTTCTGACTAGTATGCATGGTAGGTTTTTTTTCGATACATCGGTACATCGATTGGAAAAGCTTCACCTCCAAAAAAAAAAATGGAGAAAATAATGAACCATGTTTATGTTTACTATAGCTAGAATTGTATTTCACAGACTTAAATAAATTAGATTAAATAGAAATCTATTGCTGTGGATGCCTAAAATTAAGCCATATTGTTTTTTCTTAAACTAGACGGAGGGTCACTAGCTCATTTATACTAGCCAGCTATGGTTAAAGATGAAAAAAACTCTAACCATGTGAAGGTCACATGCTCAATCCACTGCTGTCTAAAGCTGATTAATGCAGATGATGTAAATTTCATGTTGATTCACGTAGCTATTATGTGTTCCTGATAAAATGTCAAAATAGGTGACTGTGAAAAGTACGACTCATCTGCCTTGGTCCAAAAAAAATCCATATTTTGCTCATAAGGAGGCAACTCACCGGATCAAAATGATAACTGGAGAACCAATAGAAAGGATGAGATCGAAAACGTCCAAAGGAATAAAAACCAACAACAAAAAAATCTAGTTAGAGTTCAGGAGTGTCTTGTGTTTCTGTGCAGAACGTGTACGTGAACATCAGCCGCATCGTAGCGGTGGGCAAGCGGCTCCTGGAGGGTGGTCACTACGCTGCAATGCAGATCCAGCAGCTCTCAGCACAGCTTGAGCGAGAGTGGAAGGTCTTCGCTTCGGCGCTGGATGAGAGAAGCGCCATGCTGGAGATGTCAGCATGTTTCCACCAGAAAGCAGACCAGGTAGCGCATACAGGCATGAAGATTATTTATATATACACAAGTTGTCTGGATTCACATACATTGGACTAACAAGCAAACCTGAGCTAGCCTTTAGAAAACTAGCGATTGATAATAGCAAAGACTCAGAGGTGCCAAGGTATAAAGTTTATTTGTTTATTTTCCAAAAAAAGCTTCAAGTTCATTCACTGAAGGGGAAAGGACGCAAGTTGGCGAAATTTCAAATTTCTACATGAACTGGACTTGTAAGCCAGTGACACCATGTGGGTCTCTTTGTTCAGTAAAAAAAATGAAGGATCTGCTTATTTTTGTGGGAAAATGGAGTTTTTCTGCTGCTAAGATTTTCTCACTAGCAATGTTGGCACCTCTTAAAAGTCATAAATAAAGCACTTGTCAAGTTTAAAAGTTTGTGTCCCCTAAAACGTGAAGGAAAAAACCACCATTTTTACAACATATAAACAAATAAAAGGAATTCATGGATTTTAATGCTTTTAGAAGTTCGAATTTGAATTCAAAATACCCGTAATCCAATTTGTATTATTACTAGAATGATATTTTTACTAATCAAAACCGATACCGAAGCTATCTGTAATCAAATTTCGTCTAGACGTAACCTTTTGACTTATCCACAATTCCCTTTTTACTAGAAAATAAATGTAATTACAGACAGCTGCAGTTCAGTTCATTAGTAGAAATTCGCATTGCGGATACAATTCTTTTTCTAGTCAAATTTCCAGACAAAACTCCAAAACAAGACAAAACAGTCTGAAAAGAACCAATAATGTTTTGTTGTAAGTCTCTTGCTTTTTTTTTTTTTTTTTTATCATGAAGGGTGGGTAAACCAAAATATTTACATCCCATCCAGAAAGAAAGACGCAAAATATCTTCTTGTTTTGACTGTGAATACCTCAACATGCCCTGTTTGAGAAGTTTTGTCGGTTGAAAGGAACATCTGGGAAACTTAAAAGGACTGCTGATATAAATTGCATTCCCGTAAGGGTGCACAAACTTTCGTACTTGCCTGTAAGACTAACAAAATACAGTTTTCCGTCAGATCCCTTAAGAATTATGTAGTTTGCGCGAATCTTCATGCATGTGATATGCAAGAGAAAATATTTTCTTAGAACGGTATGTTTGTAAAAAAAAAAAAAAAGAGAGAGAGAGAGAGAGAGAGAGAGAAAAAAAAGAAAACTCATTTTTGGGTGCATGTTACAAGTTCCGAATAGAGATGGTGAAAGAGAGGAGCACAATTCTGTCTTCTTTTATCATACTCTTTGAACAATCATTGCTTGTTGTCAGCACTATAATTAGGTTGATGTGCTCTTTGTTCTTCTGCTTCCCATTAAAAAAAAAAAAGAAAGAAGAGACGATAGGCTTTCATATATTAGACGTAGCTAGATGGATGGATCTGGAGCTTTTTGTCGTGAACGATATAACATTTGTCATAACAAAGCATTGTTTTCGCTCAAGATTTTAGCCAAATCTCTGCTCAGTGTAATCACATTTGTGCTCAACACAATGGCCTTACTTTAGTACCCTTTCCCAGGTTCATGATCATTTGAGAGACAGTATGTTTTTTTGTATATTGATAATAGTAGCCATTTTTCCATACCCTCTTTGCCAGTACCTGAGTAATGTCGAGTCGTGGTGTAAGGCATGTGGTGAGGGTGAACTCCCCTCTGAGCTACAGGACCTGGAAGATACCATTCACCACCACCAAGGTCTCTACGAACACATCACGGCTGCTTACTCAGAGGTACCGATTCTTTCACCCTCCTTCGGATACTTATTTATTTATTTATTTATTTATTTATTTATTTTTTGCTGGTTCAATCACGTTGAACGCACTTTCCACACACAGGTGAGTCAAGACGGGAAAGCCCTGCTGGACAAACTCCAGCGCCCTTTGACTCAAGGCAGCGCTGATTCGTTAACGGCGTCGGCCAACTACACCAAGGCAGTGAACCACGTGTTGGACATCATCCACGAGGTCCTGCACCACCAGCGGCAGCTGGAGAACATCTGGCAGCACCGCAAACTCCGCCTGCACCAGCGCCTGCAGCTCTGCGTCTTCCAGCAAGATGTCCAACAGGTACGCCATCATGCAATCAGCCTTGGTTTAAGGCTGATATAGGATTTGGGAAGTTCAATCTTTGGTAGAGAAAATGCCATTGTTAGCTACTACATGCATGAGAGAAGCAGTACATAAACATTCGATGGGAATTTAAGGCTGGGTTCCAAACCCGGCATACTAATGGAATATTATTTGGTTTTGGGACGCAGTCACATCAGACAACGCCCCAGGAGGCCCCTGGATGAACAAAACTGTACTTCTTTAACTTATCTAGCAGGAGCAGACTCCAGCATGCGTGGAATAACGAGACTGTACGGACAGGATTCGGGGGCAAATCAGAGCAGCTCATGAGCTTCCTGCATAAACAGTGTTTTAGCAAACCCTGCAGGTAGACGTAATGATAGCTCCTGGCATTTCTATCACTCTTTCACTCCTACAGTTCCACCCAAACCTTCCTTTACAAATACATGCATGTGCGCCATAAAGGTTACCATGGTAACGTCGTTCGGTAGGCTCTTTACATCGAGGGTATGCCCCATAAAATAATGTAGGCGGAGAATTGCAGCACATCTGTATGGCAAATGGCCTGCTTCTCTTCTTTCATATTAATACACGATGCCCGACACACACACACACACACACACACACACACACACACACACACACACACACACAAATGCACATATATCTGGAAACGTTCAGAATGCCATATGGCACGATTAAAGGTGCTATAATAAATAGAGCGCTGGAGATGTATTCACAAAAGGCGAAAAGTAGCACTTGACACACATGACAAACAATAATTCAGGACCATCGAGCAATAAATGTCCTAAACGGGACTGGAAAAGGTGTAGCGTTAATCTTTAAAAAAGCAGCCATTTACAAAGGTATTGTGCTGATTACATGGTCATTAAGGCTGCTGAGGGACGCGAGTCTTGCGTTTTTGCAGCGCAGCTGAACTGCGAATATCGTCTGTGCGCCCTGGTGACGCATTCTCCAGACTGTCTGACACTTTTCTTTCACACGTTCACAGATGACAAAGCCGTCTTTCCTCTAGTCATTAATGTACACTTTGGGGCATGCTGTTATTGGGAAATAATCAACTTCAGGGTGGTATGAGTAACACCGTTTTATGGCAGTCTGCCTCACACCATCTTAAAACAGCACACACTGTTGTTTTCTTTGCTAGCTGACTCCTTAGTAAAAGAATAAAGAAACTGACCTCTTAGTGGGAAGATCAGCCACACATTTCGTGCTTGCCTTTCATACGGTATGCAGCTTTACGAGTCCATAAAGTCCCAAACCGAGCGTCTCGTAGGTTTAAAATGATGTGGTGTGAAATCTAACTCCACTGAACTAGATGGATGGCGATTTCAGTGCAAGTGTGCTGAAGCGGCTCATTTTGCTCACAAGAGCCCCCTTGTGGTGGTTCTTCTTCTTCTTCTTTCATCTCCCGCTTCTTTTATCAGGTGCTGGACTGGATCGAGAATCACGGTGAGGCGTTCCTGAGCAAGCACACGGGCGTGGGGAAGTCCCTGCACCGAGCGCGGGCCCTGCAGAAGCGTCATGAAGATTTTGAAGAGGTGGCACAGGTGAGGAGAAGAACGATAGACACGGAGTTCCACTTAAAGCTCAGAGTAGAGGACTCATGGTCACCAAACTTAGCTTTATTTGTCACCTTTATGATGAATTACTTCATGATACCATTTTATATAGCATGTAGCAAAGGTTAACACCCATTTTCTTTCAAAATTGTTTTAAATAAAGATAATGTAAATCAACTGAAATGTCATGACGTTGTTTCGTCTTTGCTTGACTCAATCACCCGTGTTGAATTTTGTTGCACTTCATGCCTCGAGCCTAACATGTGGGCGGAGCTAGATCTAGTGCATTCCACTGATCGGTCAAACACATCGCTACACAACTGTAAGCGATGTAAAAGCTTTTGTCAAATTTGCACAAACACTTTGCCTAGGTGAATTAGTATTGGCACCCTTGGATTTGTTCGCTGCCTCGTGCTCAGCGGTTGGAGGAACATGCAACAGCGCCACATACATTTCGCATTCAAATAAGCTATATGTCTGTTTCTTTCTTTTAAATTTGTAGTGTAGTGTTTTAGTAATTACATAGCTAGTGACCACACCACTCCAGAAAACGTGTTTTAAGTCACTTGGCAACAACTCAACTTAGCTAGTGCGTCTGAACTCATTGCTCTAGTATCGTTACCCAGTGTAAATGGAACTCCTATTCAACACACATTAAAAATATGAAATTAATAGAAATAGAAAGCTCTCAACAACGCATGACTGACCTGCGAACTTAAGCTATCTGCATTTATATTTTGATATCTGCACTTAGGTTGGATTTGGGTCTACTACTAGAGCCGATAAAGTAACAGAACGGCTTTTAAAAAGGTCCAACCAAGAGGAAACTTTAGGAAAGTCAGTAAGGTCCCATTAAAAGCTCGATTGGGGGTTGTTGTTTTTTTTGTTTGGATCTCTTTCAGAACACGTACACTAACGCGGATAAGCTGCTGGAGGCGGCCGAACAGCTGGCCCAGACCGGCGAGTGTGACCCAGAGGAGATCTACCAGGCCGCCCACCAGTTACAGGACCGGATCCAGGACTTTGTGAGGCGTGTGGAGCAGAGAAAAGTCCTGCTGGACATGTCGGTGGCCTTCCATACTCATGGCAAAGAGGTGTGTTTGTGTGACCAGAATGCTCTTAAGCTGCAGTTCAGAAGCCAGTCCTGCCCTGTTTGTATTCTGGTTTAGACCTTAAAGTGATGAGATTCTCTCTGACTAGATCCGATTTTTTTATACTTTTGGTGGAAAGCTTCGTTCTGCCCAGAGCCTCCATTACTGGGCAAATAATTAGGTGGTTTAACTGGGGTTCTTCTGTTTTGGTTTATATGACAGCTTGCAGACGACAATAGTTGCCTTTCCCGCATCCCAGAAAAGACTTTCACTCTGCCCTGGATGTAGACGTCTGTGGTCCATGTTCATTTTAACACCAACAGTCGTCTTTGATATATATATTTTTTTTATATTAAACACTTTCACCAATAATAGTTCATTAATCGTTAATCAATATTACACCATTACACCATTTTTTGTGTATTTAGCTTCATTTGCATGGCCAATATCTCCCTCCTTCATTCTTAAACTGCAGTCCATTGGCGTGTCGATAGACACTGGACTCTTGCCCTTGTTTGTGTTCATAGCATTAGCGAAGATAATTGTGTATCATAAGTGATGCCATATTAAATGGCATGAAATAACACTTATCTTAATGTGCCCATATGGCACAAGGTTAGCCATCTGCTATCTGCAGGATAGCGACTAGCACAGGCTTCAACTTCGTGTGTGACTACGGGATGGACGTTGTGAGTGGTTGAGATGAAAATGGAATAAGGAGAGAGGGGAAAAAAAAGCTAGCGCCAGACTTGCTGGGACTTGAGCTCCACTTTCCTTGGCGTGCCAGTACAGGCAGATGGCACCAGCACCAGGAAAGCTGAACTTCCCTCCCATCTCCTCTACCTCGTCTGCCTTTTATCTGTTTGTCCTATTTTCCATTCGATATCTTTTAGAATCTGCTTGCCATTTTTAAGGCTGCTGGGTTTAGAAAAAAAAAACCTTTTTAAGCCAAGAAAGTACGACGTCTTCTATTTTCCATCGCGCTCCAGTCCATTTTCGATACACGTCCTTACTGTTATCAGATCAGATATTATTAGATGGATCAGATCAGATAACAGAAATAATTAGTCAGTAAACACTTCGTCCATTTTCAGTCGTACTTTTTAAATGCTTCAGTAGCTGTGCCAGTCAGTGTATAAATAAAACACTCATAGCTGCCTCCATTGTGAGGTTTTCATTCGATTTGCTGGAAACCTCACAGAAATTGCATTCGTCATTGCTCAACCTTGTTGACCGTTTCCTGGTTTCGCAAGTCGCGGTTCTACCTTTTGAGAGTCTGGTATGTGTTTTCAGTCAATGTAGCGGATAACCATCTATTTTCTCGGCAAGAGGCAATTCGATCGTCATGGCAATGTAGACCTTTCATGTATTTCCTGCTTGTCATTAAGTCACCACAAACTGTTTAATAGATTTTTCCGTGAACCATCACGCTTCGAAAATGTCGTGGTTTGTTTTATTGCTAGAATACTGCGCACTGCACGTGTGGCAAGGTAATCAGATCCTGAAGCTCGATGCCAGAAAAGTGCACATGAGATATCAGATGCTCCATGGTGTTACCACTGGGAGTAAAAATAAAAATTCTCTTTGCTCTCCAACTCATCTTAGTAACAAAACGAAGGTCACAGCAGCGACTTTTTTCTTTTTTTTTGGTTTCAGCTGTGGACGTGGTTGGAGGAGCTGCAGAAGGAGCTGCTGGATGACGTGTACGCTGAGTCGGTGGAAGCCGTGCAGGACCTGATCAAGCGCTTTGGGCAACAGCAACAGACCACGCTGCAGTTTACCGTCAACGTCATCAAAGAGGGCGAGGAGCTCATCCAGCAGCTCAGGTACGGCACGGTCTAATCGCTAATCGCATGCAGTGGGAAATGAGATGAGTCATTTGTTATACCACAGTGCAGTTTTATTCTCAATTCTGATTAATGTCCTCTGACGGCAGCCATATAATCAAATCTAAAAGAACGTGATAAAGTATTTCACTTGTTAGGATATCTTTTTCACACATCCTAGATGCTAACACGGTAGACTTTTCACACATGCCATTTTCTCCCCTACAGAGACTCGGCGATCTCCAGTAATAAAACGCCGCACAACAGCTCGATGGCGCACATTGAAAGTGTGCTGCAGCAGCTGGATGAGGCTCAGGCTCGCATGGAGGAGCTTTTTCAGGAGAGGAAAATCAAACTGGAGCTCTTCCTCCAGCTGCGCATCTTCGAGAGGGACGCCATTGACGTGAGTTTATCCTAGCCGGAAATCATACAACCGTGTTTCTTATTCATCTGCGGAGTCCAGTATATTGTGAACGAACAGTCCTGGTCCTAGTTCCATATAGCAACTTATAAAATAGCACTTGATCCAGCACATTGTATTATTTTGCACAACTTCCTTGAGCTGCGGGATACACAATTGACAGAGGAAATCATAACGTGTGTGCCGGATATAGGATATTCTATCACGCATTCAATTGAAGGTGAGTGATGGATGTTAGCCAGGAGTGAGTCTAGGAGATTTCAGTATCAGCAACGACACCTGATAACCTAGCGTAACCTGATTCCTATAAAACGCTGCATGGTAGTGGCTCGGTTAATGTCACCCAATACCCAGTGCTATCGTTTTCATAAGCGCGTTCATAGCCTGAGCGATCGAGTCATCGGCAAAATTCCTCCGGTAACAGGAGTCACGTTTGAGTCACGACGAGAAGGTGAAAGCGTTTTCCTGCAATGTTTGAACATCTTATGACGGAATTCCTGTGATGCCTTTAAAGTAACGTTTGTGAAGAGCTGGGTGGGACGCGCCTGTCAGTGACAGCACCAGGGTGTGTGTGTGTGTATGTGTGTGTGTCCTGAAGCACTCCCTTTGCTCACGTTCTTCCTGGCTCCTGGTCCTGCGTCCAAACCGCTGCTTTAATCTCGACACGCCAGGAAACAGAAGACACAAAGAAGTCTCTCCTCATTCAAGGTGGGACTCATGTGCGAGGTAATGTTCTTCAGACAGAACTGGGCGCTGGAGTGTGTTGTAATGCTGTGTTGTAAATCTGGACCTGTCACGCGTTACATGTTAACAACGGCACTGCCGGTGCGCAAATATGTGCTCGAGTGATTCGTAACACAAAGAGGTTTATGGTGATTTAGAGAAGAAGAACGTGTTTCACATGACAATGTGTTTCAGGAGATAAAGAGGTGTGTGTGTGAGAGAGAGAGAGAGAGACGAAAAGTTTGGCAATGGGACAGCTGGCTGAGTTCATCATGTTTAGTGTAGCTCTCTGTCTTTTTGCTAGTACAGAAAATGGGGGTGGGGAGACTGAAATATTTTCATGCATTTACACTTTAATCGTTACTGTTTTGCGTTACTCAAAAACAGAGCCCGCTGATCAATTTTAATTATTAATTTAACATCTTAAATATTTTTTCCACTGTTGAGCTGGAGCAGACATGTAAAATGTTCAGAATATATTAAAAAGGATTAGCATGAAAAAACAACTTTAAGCACAAGGGGCAGCATTTCGTTGCTAAAACTTCAATGGTAACTACCACAGTTGTGGTCAAACGTTTACAGACATGAAAGTTCCAAAATGTCTTTTAACTTGTCGAGGCCAAGGCCTCTTAACTTCCTGTTAATGATTCAGATCTAGCTTCTAAATGCACATAAAACATTGTTTGACCGCACTCATTGGATTGACACAGAGCACAATGGGAAAAGTCCAAGGAGCTCAGTGCAGACCTGAGAAAGAGGATCGGATATTTACGATCAGGTGCAGATTCCAAGATCATTAATTCAAACTGTTGGACTTAAGTACAAGTTATTGGGAAGTGTAGCCAGTTTGCCAAGCCACTTTTGTTGGAAGAAGACCCAAACAGGAAACTGGTTCGGACGGTCAGGAACAACCCAGGAACCATCGTGGTACAGGCCTGCCATGAACTGGAAGCTGCTGGAACACTGCTGGAAGGAGGTGTGGCTTCTGTTTCTTTCAGCGTGAAGGAGGTGTGGTTTCGGTGACTTTCGACGTGAAGGGGGGAGTGGCCCATATCCCAGTTAGGCTTTGAAAGCGGTGTGGCTTCAGTATGTCTGTCAAAGTGAATGAGCCATGGCGTCTGTGTGTGCGTCAAACGCTGGAGGTGTGGTAGCTCACTGGCTAAAACATTAGCTGACACATCGGAAGGTTCTGAGTTCAAATCCTAAATCAAAAGTAAAATGAGATAAATGTAAGTCGCTCTGGTTCATGGTGTATCCCTAAATGGGAAGGTGTGGCTTGTGTGTCCTTCTAAGTGATGGAGGTGTGCCTTTGTTTTAAATTGTTGGCTAAAGCCTCTTTTGTACATTTGATCCTAGTGAAATATAGTAGTGTCACAGACGGAGAGATACACACCCCTAATTACCACCGCTACAGCTGAATAGCTTAATAGCAGTGTAATGTAATCTTATCCATACACACATACACACACAATTTTACAGAGGAGACTAGGAGACTGTAATTAGGACCTTCATGCTCATTTTGGCCTTCACCCTTGTGTGTGTTTATAGGTGATCTCAGACCTGGAGTCATGGGGTGATGAGTTGTCTCAGCAGCTCGGGGAGTTTGACACTGAGGAGTTGACTGTAGCTGAGCAGAGACTTCAGCAGCACGCAGAGAAAGCGCTCACTATGAACAACCTGACGTTCCACGCCATCCACCAAGGCCAGGAGTTGCTGCAGTTTGTCACTGAAGTACAGGCCTCAGGTGGGTTGGTGGATCCGTGGATCGCACGCGCGCACACACACACACACACACATACATGTACTTCTATCCTTGTGAGGACACTCATTGACATAATTCATTGCCCAGCCCCTTAGCCTAACCTTAACCATCATAACTAATAGTGTAACCCCAACCCTTACCTTAACCCTAACCTAAACCTAATTCTAACCTGAACCTAAAACCAAGTCTTAACCCTCAAACAGCCCTTTGAAGAAGTGAGGACCAGCCAAAATGTCCTCACTTTCCAAAAATGTCCTCACTTGGTTAAATGTGTTTTCCGGGCCTTAATATGTCGCAACTACAAATACACACACTCTCTCTCTCTCTCTCTCTCTCTCACACACACACACACACTTTTGTCTTACTATTCTTGTGAGGACTGCCTGTCCCTAACTTTAAACTGAGTTACTTTTGGCTCTTTTAGTTTAAAAAGCTTTTTTTTTTTTTAATTAATTAAAAAATAGGCATGGACTAGGCACAATCACATATTGTGACTTTACCATATATGGTTTGTGAACAAGTGTGTGTGTGAGGATGAGAGTGAGGGTTAACCCGGTAGGCTTAAGAGGGGGTGGAGCAGCTAACACTAATGCTATACACCAAAGCCAGCTCACACAGCGGGAGTAGACTAACACACACTGCTGTAATCCTCTAGAAATCACAAGACATTCTGCTCCGGCTGCCTCCCACCCTCGCACGCACACACACACGCACACACACGTGCGCGCGCACACACACACACACACACACACACACCCAGAGACAGATTTAAAATCAGTACAGCACACATAGACAGTTGAATTGGAGAAAAAACCCATTTTTATCAGACTTCTGGGTGGTACACTGACCATACGCATGCACGCACACACACGCACACACACTGACCATATACA
>JAQQZX010000033.1:3176679-3206734 GCA_030068355.1 Notoglanidium maculatum | reverse complement strand
AAATTACAGGCCTCTCTCATCTTTTTAAGTGGGAGAACTTGCACAATTGGTGGCTGACTAAATACTTTTTTGCCCCATTGAAGATAAGGTAGGATTCATTAACTGAGAAAAGGGAACAGAGGGGAAGAAACGGACAAGCAAATCAAAGTGAAAACACAGAAAAGGTGAACACATTAGGGTAGTAAACCAGCGATAAGACAAGTTGCTGAAGCCAAAACCAGTGCACATGGCAATGGTAAACACAAGCACATGACATGAATGAAAAAGCAAGCAGCATTTAATTAATTCATGGGATTTTGTTTTAGATTTTTTTTTTTTATTTTTTTTTTTTTTAAGTTGCAGGCTGAGCTGTAGAGTTCACTAGTGCTGAGAAATCAGTGTGTCTCTCTCACTCTCGTTCTCTTCCTCTAGCAAACGAAAGAGCGGGTGAAGCTGTTGATCCAGCTGGCAGACGGCTTTTGTGAAAAGGGCCACTCCCATGCGGGCGAGATCAAGAAATGGGTGGTATCCGTGGACAAACGCTACCGCGACTTCTCACTCCGTATGGACAAATACCGCTGCTGTCTGGAAAAAGCGCTGGGGATATCGTGTGATTCCAACAAGGTGATTAGGATATGTGTGTGTGTGTGTGTGTGTGAAGATTGACACATTGACTGCATTTTCAGTGTTAATGATGTAACCTGTGAAATAGAAAAAGTGTATGTGTATTGTGCGTTGATGCCTGCTGTGGTAAATAAAGCATTACAATTATTTCATTTTATTTCATATGCATAAAAACATATGTGTCCTCAGAGCAAAGACTTGCAGCTGGACATCATTTCGGCGAGCGCGCCTGGAGCCGAGGTCAAGCTCCGAGATGCCAATCATGAGCTGAATGAGGAGAGGCGCAAGTCAGCTCGGCGAAAAGAGTACGTCTGCTTTCACGCACACACACACACTGAAATAGACACACTGCCATATCCGCTGAAAGGCACCCGGACGTGAATACGTATAATTTTCATTTCTCGTCAAAGCTAACCACAGAGCCATTCCCAGAGCTATTGTACTGTGTTTTCTAAAGAGACTCATACAGATCTTTTATGTCTGTTGTGCATTTGTGTCTCCTGTATAGATTCATAATGGCTGAGCTGATTCAGACAGAGAAGGCCTACGTCAGAGACCTGCGCGAGTGCATGGACGTGAGTATGGCTGCGTTCTCAGAAAGTGATGTTTTGGAGGGGTATCTTTTTAAGGAGTATGTTTTTAAAGAATTGACATACCCCCTCAACTCCACGACAGTAATTTACCTTGTTGTCTAAGGATCTGGAACACTCTACCGTGCAGGATGCTGTTATAAAATGAACTGAAGTAATAAGAACTAGCATAAACTGCCTTCTTAGCAGAGTCAACCCTGTTACGTCCAGAAATAAATAAATAAAATAAATCACTAGATCCATTCTGGCATACTCCGCCTTGCTAGCATAAGCTAGAAAAAGAAATGCGATCCTTTTTTTTTTTTTTTTTTATTCTGAAGCGAAAGAACTAGCATAGGTTAGCAAATGAGCTAGCTAATTCCAGCCTCTTAGCATTTTGGACTTTTAGCAAAAGTACCATCATAGTTTACCTTGTTACCCAAATAACTATTAGATGCCTGTCTAATTAGCCTGTCAAAAAGGATGAGGAAACTTATTAGCATACTCCATCCTGTGAGCAAAAAGACTAGCATGCCAGGAAAAGGGCTATGATAGTCATACCATGTTTTTTTATGGATGCTAGTACACTAGTCCACAGACTATGTGTATATTTAGCTGCATGCTGTCAAAATTTGCCCTCTTAGCTAAAGTAACAAGCGTAGTCTAGCTTATTCTCAAAAAGATTTATTCATTGGCCCTGCAAAAGGATGATCATTTAATTTAAAACGAAATACTAGCATGCGCAACCCTGTTAGCAAAAAGACTAGCATATTCCAGCATAACTGCAGACCTCCTGCTTTGTTTTTAAAACAAGCTAGCTGTCAGCCAGTCAGACTCCTAGCGAAAAGATTAGCATTCTTAGCAAATGAGTTCGGTTTCTCCAGCCTCTTAGTCGAAGTAGCAGCTTAGTCTGGTATCTTGTTGTCCAAAGAAATATTAAATCCCTTGGTCTTGTAAAAGAATGGACATTCTTCATCCTAGTGGAATAAATACTAGCATAGCTAGCAAAGAACTAGCATATCGTGTCATATCATGCCTGGAAAAGGATAGCAATACTCATCATGTTAGGAAAAATACTAGTATACTCCATTTTGTAAGACTAGCATGTTCCAGCATATGCCAGGAAAAAGACATCTACGCTGTTTTTGAAATCCTGTTATGTAAACAACACGAGACTCGATTTGGCTAGCAAACTGATTAGCATACTTAGCCGAAGAACTGATTTCTAACATTTTCTACAATAAGTCTATTGATGTCCGTAACAACTAGTTACATTTCAGCCTGTTGTTAAAAAGCGCTAGCATCCTTATAGTCATCTATAAGGATCTTGATTCAAAAGAGAATAAATTGTTTTAAATGTTCAAGTATAGCAAGAAGAAACATTTTGGCGCTCTTTTGTAGACGTATCTTTGGGAGATGACCAGCGGTGTGGAGGAGATTCCGCCAGGCATCGTCAACAAAGAGCACATCATATTCGGCAACATGCAGGACCTCTACGAGTTCCACCATAAGTAAGTGTCCTCGAGTGTACTCTTGGTGCAAATTTTTACTTTTAAAAGTTTTAACACATTCTTTCGATTATTCTCTTCCAGCATTTTCCTGAAAGAGCTGGAGAAATATGAGCAGCTGCCTGAAGATGTCGGCCACTGCTTCGTCACGTGGGTGAGTGTTTGGTTCAGACTTATGGGATTGATTGATGTGAGTCCGGTTTGTTCCACGGATTGCCACAATTTGATACTCAAAAAAATCGGAGTCTCTCAGAATAGAATAGAAAAGGTGGGGTTACTAGCCTGAAGTTGATTATTTTCCTAACAACACATCTGGACGAGTTTTATTCATTTCATACCACATTAGAGTTTATAATTTATTAAAAAATCACATGTTTATAGTTACGTTTAATGTTTTGGGATGTCCATGAAACAAATTACTTCCTGCTATCACTTATGTTATAGCAGCGATAAACAGTTGGTGCCCCACCTGCCTCTTTTTTTTCCCCCTCTCTTTTAAAGTTAAAATAGCTTATCGTGTTACCGAGAAACAGCAAAGCCTTTTCGGTATTGGAAAATTTACACCATTAAATCGGATTGTTACAAAGCAGACAGTTTTTTTTAAATCTGTAATCGATACACATCCCAGTGTAAGTTGTTATAAAAATGACAATGTGTTCAACAAGTGCATTAATATACATAAACCAGGGATTTACTGTCCAAGCTGCTGTTATGGAAAATGAAGCAGTACCTTCTGACCAATCAGAATCAAGAATTTAGCAGAGCTGCGGTATAATGTTCATACAGCTTTGTTTGTAACGTTGCGTTGTTGTCTCCTACAGGCGGACAAGTTCCAAATGTACGTGAACTACTGTAAGAACAAGCCGGACTCCACTCAGCTCATCTTGGATCACGGCAGCTCCTACTTTGACGTAAGTGTTCTTTTACATCCTGGATGCCATACACGACTTTTCAAGCCATATTACAGGAAAAAAAATCGTCACACGGCTTCAGACTAGATTTCTTTAGTTCTGCGGTGACCGGAAAATTCCGAGAACACAAATGAATCGGGGATCATGGATAACCCAGGCCTGTGACGTGTTGCTGTGAACAGATGTGCGTTCACGTTACTAGGAGACGATTGTGGCGAAACATGCATCTTTATTCGTCATGTTGTAAAAATTCTAAAATTGATATCGGACTGGTAAAACGTGATCTGCGTTCAGGTGCAAAAGTTTGTACGTCCTAGTTTGTAAGACCCTGACGCTTGACTCAGAAAGCTTTCTCCATCTGAAGGAGAATATGATCGAGACCTGCAAGAGCCATCACCTGTCAATCATCTCAGCACCAACCTGACCCACTGGCTCCGCCTCCATGCCGTGCTGCTCATCTGTCGCCTATTTTAGGACAGGGATTTTGTTTATTTCAGATTGGCTGTATTTCTTTCTGACATGTGTGTGTGTGTGTGTGTGTGTGTGTGTGTGTGGGTGGGTGTAGGAGATCCAGCAGAGACACAGGCTGGCAAACTCCATCTCCTCCTATCTCATTAAACCTGTGCAGAGAATCACCAAGTACCAGCTGCTCCTGAAGGTGGGTGGGCCAGACGATGCCACCAAGCTGTGTGTGTGTGTCTGTGTCCAAGATCAACAACACACTTCCAACTGGTCTAAAAAACATCTCATCAGTATGAGACTTATTGTTTTATTAGGATCACACCACAGCGCTATCGAATTCTCAAATCTGATTGGCCAGAAGGTGTTGATGAATTTTCTATAACAGCAACCTCTGACCGTAGTCCCAGTTTGTTTTCACCAAACTCACATTCATGAAACTTGAAGACGGTATACAGAGTGTTATATAACAGTGTTATGAATGAAATTGTGTGTGTGTGTGTGTGTGTGTGGTGTGTGTGCAGGAGCTTCTGACCTGTTGTGAGGAGGGCAAAGGCGAGATCAAGGACGGCCTGGAGGTCATGCTCAGCGTGCCCAAGAAAGCCAACGACGCCATGCACCTGAGCATGCTAGAAGGTGACTGTAGCACACACACTCTCTCTCACACACACACACACACACACACACACACACACACACACACACACACACACACACAGATATTCTGCCTTTTTCTTCTTCTTGCTCCATATCTCTTTCTGTCTCTCTCTGTCTCTTTACGTTTCTCCATATTGCTCTCTCTCTCTCCATCACTCTTTCTCCTCTTCATCTTTTTTTTTTTCTTTGCACCTCTCTCTGTTTCTCCTCTCTCCATCTCGTTCCCTCACACCATCATTTTTCCCTCTCCATTTCTTTCCCTCGTATCTTTCTCTATCTCGCATTCTGTCTATCTTGCGTTTTCTCTTCCTTTCGTCTTTCTTTCGCTTCATCTCGCTTTCCTCTTTTCCATCTTTCCTCCCTCTACATTTCTCCCTCCCTCTTTCTCCATCTCTTTCCCTTGTTCCATCTCTCGCGCTCTCTCATCATTCCTCTTCCTCGCTTTCACTCTCATCTTCTCTCTCCATCTTTTTCTCTCATCATCTGTCATTCTAAATCACTATTTCCCTCTTCGCTTTGCTGTCTCTCTCCATCTCTCTCTCTTTCTCTCTACCCCTCTTTCTAACCATTTCTTTTCACTCTCTCTCTCTCTCTCTCTCTCTCTCTCTCTCTCTCTGCAGGTTTCGATGAGAATCTCGAGTCCCAGGGCGAGCTCATCCTGCAGGAATCTTTCCAGGTGTGGGACCCGAAGACGCTGATCCGCAAAGGCCGGGATCGCCACCTCTTCCTGTTCGAGATGTCCCTCATCTTCAGCAAAGACGTCAAAGACTCCAATGGCAGGAGCAAGTACCTCTACAAGAGCAAGCTACTGGTACGGCCTCTCGTTCCTCTGGGCACGTACACGTTAACGCATGCGAATTTGAAGGAAAATCTACGCAAAGGGCAAAAACGATGAGTCAAATGGTAGAGTGTTCTAGAATTATTATTATTATTCTGTCCACACAACTGCATTTAAAGAATTGATACATCTTTACATTAAGAAATATGATGCATAGGTTTATTATTTTGCACAAACGAATTGATTTCTTTTCGTCGTTAACAGTGCAGCCTAATAAAGCACCGATGCCGCACCAGATTGTACTGTTTGAGAGAACAGGTGTAAAATTCATGCCAACAGTCCTCAGGAAAACAAAATTGACCTCTTTCTCTCTCTCTCACACTCTCTCTAGACCTCCGAATTGGGAGTGACGGAGCACGTGGAAGGAGATCCGTGCAAATTTGCACTCTGGGTTGGACGCACGCCTACCTCGGACAACAAGATCGTCCTGAAGGTGGGCGGTGGCTTTGGGGCTGATGCGCTGAAGCTGGAAGCATCTGCTTTTTGACATTTGCAGTACTGAAAAACTTTCTGGAGATATCTGTACATCATATTTACGCTTATATAACTCAGGACTGTGGCTGCGTGGGCTAAAGGCCTGTTAAGACTGATGAGTCATATTCAAATGCGAGCATGCACACACACACAAACACACTCTCTTGGTGCTATGATGGACTGATGGACATATATGCCTATGTACAAGTCTACATAGTAAATTGAGCGTGTGTGCGTGTGTGCGTGTGTGCGTGTGTGTGTGTGTGTGTGCAATTTGTACTCACAGGCCTCCAGCATTGAGAATAAGCAGGAGTGGATCAAACACGTGCGTGAGGTGATTCAGGAACGAACCATTCACCTCCGGGGGGCTCTGAAAGAACCCATCCACATCCCCAAAACCACCACGGGAGCAAAACTGAAGGGAAGAAGGTACATCTGCTTAATTGTCTCGCTGCAGGCCCAGAGAAAGACAGTTTTGTACTGGGAGACAGACAGTGATAAATAGACAGTTGCAGAAACCGAGATATAGTTTGACAGATGGATAGCAAAACAGGAAGAAAGGCATACAGATAGACTGACGGATGGATAGATTGAGAGACAGGCAAACATCCAGAGAGACAGACAGATTTCTTTATGGTGTATGGTTTCACTCTCCTGACTGACACCTATCTCAAACAGTCACAGAGAAGGGGAGGATCTGGACAGTCAGGGCGATGTGAGCAGCCAGCCAGACACGATCTCCATCGCTTCCCGCACCTCCCAGAACACCCTGGACAGCGACAAGGTGAGTGTGAAGACACGCACCGGCCAAAATGAAACAGTGTTGTCGCTGTCATGGATTTATTGACACGGAATAAAATCAAATAAAAGGACCTCCCCTAGAAAGAAAGTGAAAATAGGGCCTGTTGATGCGGCACGCAAGGCAACTCGGTTTTTCTGTCGATGTCTGCTTGTGCCTGTAACATAAGAAGCTGCAGTCAGCTAGCGAGCTAAGCACCTGGAGACGGAGTTGCTGCCGTCGCTGGAGTTTCTCCTCACAGCACAGACGTTCTTCCACCCACTCTCTGGCTCAGCTCGCCTCTCCCACAGACTTGTTTTTGTCACCCGATCGCCATCGCAAGCCTTCCATCCTGCACACACACACACACCCACAGACACGCTCAGTCTCCTGTGTGCACAAACTTAATTAAATGCACACCTAGACACACACATTGATAAACGTGCTCGCTTCTTCAAATCTAATGCACACGCTCATATATCTGTATATGTAAAGGTTCGTTCTTACATACACACACACAGACACACAGGCTAGGTCAACGTATAGTAACATATCTACACACACGTATATCTCAAACTTATTCGAAAGGATTCACTGACTGAATCACTGAGTCAAACCGAACTGTTCACTGACAAACAGAATCTTGGATTCATTTACTCAAACACTTAATCGTAATCATGATTCATGATTCACTGACTCAAACACCGATTCTTATTCCTGAACAAAAGAATTCACTTTTGCAAACAGCGAATCTTGCTAATGAATGAATGGTTTCGTTGACACAAACTGTGAACTTAGCTCGTGAACAGAATGATTCACCGACACAAACAATGACTCTTGTTCATGAACAAAATGATTCAGTTGTTCAGAAACAAAAGCATGTACATGATTCAAACACTGAATCATGTTTGTGAACAAAATGATTCACCGACTCCCACACTGAAACTTGTTCGTGAACAGTACTCGAGTCAGTGACTCATCTTGAAGCGCACCGAAATGATTCACTGACTCGCGCTCACCCAAACACAAAATGAACAAAAGGAATGACTCAAGCTTAAATGACTCATTAAAATTGTCCAATCACTAGGTCTATGTGACTCCCTGGGTCATTCCTTTCCATTGTTGTCCATTTCTTTTTTTTCTTTTTTTTATATTTTCTGACTTTCGAATGTCTGCATGAATCCGTACAGCTATAAAAGGATTTAATTATCACTCTCGCACAGACGCACCATATCAGTGCTGCTCTAGTCAATACAGTATGTGGCGAGGTGAAAAGGTCAGGGCCAGCCGTGCGTGTCATGGATGCACGGTTTTAATTAGCCTCCCGCTCCTTTAAATATCTGCACCGTCTCGGAAAGCGTGTGATGCCGTCGCCGCGGCGACACCGAGACGTGTCATCAGCCTCCAACAGCATGCTGAAGGACCAGGCAGCAAGAGCAAATGACGGAGAGGAATGCTGTGTTCCTAGGTGTTTAGCTTTCCGTCGCAATGTGTAAGGATTTTAATGGTAGATACTAAAGCTGACAGGCTTTGAATTTTTTTGATACTGAATGTGGATCCCAGAAGATGAAGATATGGAGTGTAAAAGCTCAGCGTCTGTGGCACACCTCCTCTGCTCGCTGGCTATGCCACACTACCAGTGGGTATGTGATTGACTCAAACACTGAATCTTTGCTTCTGAACAATTGATTTGAATTGAACTGATTCCCCGACTGAAAGATTTTTATTTTAACAGTTTAATTTGATCTATAATCCATATTGCCTTATGAATTGCTGTTTTTAAATACCTTATGTTGGTTCTGTTTTGAATGATTTTACAGTTGCAGGATGCTATAATGTGTCATATGGCTTTCGGAATATGATTTAGTTTTTTTTTTAAAGGAAGTAATGAACAATTTGTTTTCAATCAACACCTCTGAGCATAAGCTGTATGCTCTGTGGTTGGACATGGTACGCATTTCATGATTTTGAAAGGAATAATCCATCAAAATTGGATTTAGACATTTATGATTCCCACTTACAGTACATCATCGACTAAGATATATATGGTGTCCAACATTCACTCCTTTAGCACTAAAACTACAAGGCTAATTTTGCTGACAAGTAATGGAAGGCATCCAAAATATTTTCCAAATTTTAATATATGATTCATCAGTCATTTATTCATCTTTAGTTACTGCTGGTCAGGGTCTTGGTGGATCCAGAGCTTCTCCCAAGAACACTCCATCACAGGACACCATGCACACACTCGTTCACACCTAGAGGTAGTTTAGATTAGCCAGTGAACCTACCAACATGTAAGAGGTTGGAGGAAAAAACGGAGAACCTACAGGAAACCCACACAACCACAAGGAGAACGTGCAAAACTCCACTCGGACAGTAACCTGAGATCAGGATTGAACACCCTTCTGCAAGATGTTTCTGCTGTAAATTCTCAACGGTTGCATCTTGATGTCTTCCACAGCTGTCTGGTGGCTGTGAGTTGACGGTGGTCATCCACGACTTCATGGCCAGTAATGGCTCGGAGCTGAGCGTGAAGCGAGGTCAGACCGTGGAGGTGCTGGAAAGGTCTCAGGACAAACCCGATTGGTGCCTGGTGCGCACCACTGACCGCTCGCCCACCCAGGAAGGCTTGGTGCCCAACGCCATGCTCTGCATTGCCCACTCCCGCAGCAGCATGGAGATGGAGGGGATCTTCAACCATAAAGGTAAGATGGATGGATTTTCACCAAAGAACCTTGTTTAGTTACCAGGATTGATTGAGGGTTATGCATTAGGTTTTTGTTGGTATGTTTTGGTACGTTCTTGAAAGATTCAAAGCCTTTTTGTCAGGTTGTCCAATCTTATCCTCAGAGTACTGGTGTGGCTGCAGGTTTCCGTTCCAACCAAGCAGGAACCACACTTCTGCTCGGTTGGAACGAGAACCTGCAGCTACCCTGGCCCTTTGCAGACAAGATCGGACACCCCCTGCTTTATTGTCCTTTTAGTCAAAGCTGGAGTGAGATGACTTGCTTGACTCAGCTTTGTGGTGTTTGATGTTCCACTCTTTTGACCCCGTAATGGCTTTTGTAAGGTCCAGTCTTAAAAAAAATATTCCATCGTTCCCTAGCCTGAGGGACTTTCCACAGACAGGTCCTTACTGGTGTAGGAGGATTCCAGCTGTTTCAACGATGACTCAGACTACCAAGCTTTAGTAGCTTAGTAATTCTCTACAGTCAGTGTAGGTTTAAAAGCAGGATCACTGAATTTGGAGTGTTTTGGCGTATTTCAGTCATCTGTGACTTGCAGTCGTACTTGTTGGATAGTCCATAGAATGATAAACATGCTCAAAGAAGCTGTGTGTAGTTCGTTGTGCTATATATCTTAAATGATGAGACGTTTCCTAATATAGTGTACTCAGAGTAAACATCACTGAGACTGGGAATATATCATGATATTTTAGACTAGGTTATCATACTGTGAACATTTCAAAACACAGCACCTCGAGTCCTAATTCCCTGCTTCCCAGGGTATTTCCGACAATCCAGAAGGTCAAAAGAGAGAATGGCTTATTTTATATATATAAAGTAGATATTCACTATATGCTGTCTTAGCAGGCTCATGCTTTCTAAGCATTTCTGACCACATGTCTGAGTATGATTAGAGCAGTGAACTGTCATACCGGTGAGTCAGTAAATCGTGTAAAGCACTCTGCTTGCTCAGACTTTTTTACCAAAGAGGAAGTCAGGTGAATTATTTGGCACGGTTACCAAGCGTAGGCATCTGGGGTCAGCTCTAAAGGATGACTGGACTGTCATTGTGATGAAGCTATTGCGAGTGAGGTTTCCTATTCATTGTGGAACATAATGTGCAAAAGAATCAAAGTCTGACTAAGAGCTTGTTTCCTGTTTATAGTGCTTTTCTGACAGAGCATGTTAGGGAATCAGTTTCCCCATTTATTATCTGGGAAGTATTATATGTATTATGAGATAATGAAATAATGTAAAGACAGGATTATGGTAGCCCTTGGGAAGCCAATATATATATATATTTTTTTTTTATATTAAAATCTTTCAATTTTATTTTAAGGAATTATGAATTGGAATAAAATAAAATTGTTAAGTAAAAGTGAAATTAAAATGCTGCAACACCTGTCTATAAGCCATGAAGAGGAAAATATCACAGCTGTTAAATGCAACAAAGAACTTGTGGAATCTCAAATGTTGTTGGTTTTGCAACGTCCATGACTTGCCTGCTTAATTAACAATCACCTTACAACCCTGAAAGTATACAGAGTGTAATTTTATCTACGTTTGAATCACCCTGCCTGCAACTACAGGATCAGAGATCTATGGTTGTATGGTTCAGGTTCTCGTTCCATCATCAAAAGACCGTATGTCTTTCGACTACAGTCGTGAGAAAGGTCACAGATTGTGCTCTCTTAGCAAGGGACACTAAGTATTTATAGAATGTGTAAAAAGAGACCGTCCATAGAGATGGAACCTCACTGCAGTGTAGCAGCGTACGATTCATGCTAGGCACTCTGTGGAATCAAAGGTGAATCCTTCCCTGAATGTTGATTGGTGCTGGAAGGAGTGGCAAAGGAGCCTTGTGTGTGTTCATTGAGCAACAGGAAGAAGCCCTACTGGCCACAACCCAGGCACTGGAACCAGCCAAACACACCCTTCAACAGGGGGACCTTTGTGCTCCTCACTATGCCATTACTATATTCCTGCACTAATCGGCCATCACTCGTCAGAGAGGCACTTGTCTGTGTAGGTGAAACGCTGCTGTGACCTGATATTACCCAAACCTGCCAGTCTTACTCGAGTCCAGTGCTCAGCAACCTGCCACCCAGCTAAGACAGTACGGGCAATATGTGTTCAAAAAAGGTTAGACCATAACCTTCCTGAAGCGTTCTAAAAAACGCTGTAATAATTGTTTGTGTAAAAATGTACAAGAACGTTGTTCACATGACGTTCTCATGAACATTATGGAAACATTCCCATAGATGCCCTCAAGCCATCGCATATACCATTCTTGACTCCTTGCTACAGCGAAGACACTTAGAAACGTCACTCTGTCAATTTTCAGTAAAAGACGTTCTTTGAACTTCGACCTAGGAATTTACAAGCTTTGAGCCAACAGAGCCCAAGTGGCTGGGACTGTGGTCTCATTGTTTGGTACAAAATGGAGGAGCTGCTTATAATTAAGTATTGGTCACACCAGATTTTGCCTCGCTGTTTTCTTACTGTTGTCCACTTTTGTATCTTTTGGAATTACGGCAAAATTCAGCCTGCTAGGATCTAGCAATGTTGGCACAAAGATCAAACCAAAGATCTCAAAGGAACATTATAGGAACCTCTACAGACGTTCTCTACAAATGTCTACGCATATACGAAACACCTAGACGAATTGGCAGATGGAACATTCTTTGAAAATGTTCCTTGGACCATAATGCCCAGATAACCTTCTGCTAACATAAAATGGTTATCTGGGTCAATCTCAACATTCCTGAGGAGTTCATTTCCAACCCATCTGCACATCTGATCCAGCTAATCCAAGCCTACTGGATCTGGTATATTATAGTTAGATGCTCAACTGTCAGTTTTGGGACATTTTAGTTTTAGTTAAAAGAAAAAAACCTGGTATGGGTACCATCACTGCAAATCAATAGGAAGTTCTTATGGGTTACCTTGGTCCTAGGATGAAACATTTCTATTCTGATGGGAGCGATCTCTTGCAGGGTGACTCGTTCACTGTTCACAGAGCACGAGGGCATACTGAATGGTTGGATGAAGATCATAGCAAAGAGATTTTTATCACGAAGCTTTTTAAGAAATATTGGGAAAGGTTTCATTTAAAAATTCATTACTTAAACATCAAGAGTGGAAAGAGTCTTGCTTGTTCTTTCTCCTCCTCCTCGACTTCTTTTTCTTCAGCAACCACCTTATTCTGTCTTCCGCCCTCCCTCCCTCCCTCCCTCTCTCTGTCTCTCCCTCTCTCTCTCTATCCCTCCCTTTCTCCCTCCCTCCGTCTCTCCACTCAGCACAACCCTTCACTTTGCTCTCACATTCTCTTTCCTTCCTCTGTCCGTTATGTGTCAGGAGATTTTCAGTTTTCAGTTAAACCATTCAGTACATACCGTGCACCCACACCTCCTTCGAGAATGGCACACAGCTTGAGCTCACTTTTATCCTTAAGTCCCATGTATCATTTGAAATCAGCGAGTGGACACACTGAAAATTGCAAGGTCTGGCTCCTGGATTTGGGTATGTACCATGGATTTGACACCTTGACTTTGTTTTATGTGTAAATATTACCTAATTATTTCTCTCTTACCATTGGTATGTGTAATGATGTTCTTGATATCATAATGTCTGCTCACTAAATAATACAAGAAGGTGCTTTATGTTTAGGGTTTATGGTCACATTTTTTATTTCTACCCTCTTTCCCACTGTCCCCATGTGAGCCAGCCCCCGTTCTCACCTATTATTGTTGTGCATGTTGTTAGACTTGACGTCCCTCCAGGGGGTCTATGGTACATTCCTCACATTGCTCTCTGCATCTCTGTTTGTGGAGTACAGACTAAGTTTGGCAGGCATTCTCACACAAGCCAGATTTTTGGCTGTAATTGGATGGTCATGCATTTGACATCTTGCTTTTTATATCAACATAGAAAAAAACAACGAAACAAATCAGCGTCACGAGCGCTTGTTTATTTGCGGCTCATGGATTAAGTAACTGGGTCATCTCTGTCACTGCATCGAGTATTGCTTTTGCATAGGGAACATCTCAGTATTAAAATGGTCACGCTGGTGTGCAGGGGTGTCTTATAAAGGCCCAGTGGAAATGACGCAGACATCTTTATTTAATTAAGAGCTTGTTGGGTTTTAAGACTGTTCGGGACCTGACCTTCTTTCACACCCCGCAGGACAAGAACGTGTCATGACTATTGACTCCCCCATAAATCCAGGTGGAACAGACAGGACAAGTCCCTGTTTCATGTTAACATGAATCATTCCTTTAAAACCAGGAACTTCAAAGGAGGTCGGTCCATCAAAGGATGGCTCTAGAGAAACACAAATGCCTTCACCCAATTAGCCGGTTATGTCAAACATAACATAACTAATGGATCCATGTTCGGTTCTGTGTGAGTACTCGGCTGAATCGACAGACCTCCTAAACGCCAAGTGATCCGACAAGGCTTTACTGCCAAGGTGTTCAAGACTAAACAGATCGGAAAGTCTGTAGATTGATGTGGAGAACGTTGGATGTCACAATGAGGTTTTTGTCCAAGAATGTACTTTGGAACGATAAGCGCATAAATATACATACAACACAGTGATGTTTTATTTAGGCTACTTTCTAACCGTCTGCCTGGAAAGACTGTACAAGCAGTAAGACAAGTCTGCATGAAGACGTCTAAAACCATCTAGCTTACTGCGACTTGATGAAGTTATTGGGCAAGCTGTAGCAAGACAGATATAAGCTTAATCAAGTCAGATTCCAGATATATAATTGTCTACGGTTTTCCTGCGCCGTCTCATCGTCCTCAACACAGAGAAGACACAACAACGGCCAATGACCAATCATTTCCCCACCGATGTTGATGAACAGATCATTCGAGTTAAGAGACGATGGTTAGGCTAGTGAATGACTTTTACCTCAGGTGACGAGACGGGGACTGATATAGATGATGCTGGTAATCGAAGTAATAACTCATTTCCTGTTATAGTTCTTTACAATGTTGTTGTATATAAGTACATTAGGTTGGAAAGGTAGATGTAAACATATAGAATTCCAGCGTAGTTTTCCGAACTACATCTAAGTATAGAGTTATTTAAAGTTACTTAGTAGCTGATACTGAAGTAAAATATTGACTTCCCTATCCAAGCACCCATAGCTAGTATTCTAAAAAGCACCACAAAGTAAAAAATAAAGTTTAGTAATGGAAAGAGCAGAACTAGTTTGCAAATATCGACACGACTTTCACGGGTAGATTCTTCGTAGGACGAAACACGTGACCAAGGAAAAGAAAGGCCTTGCAAATTAGTCTATTACTAATCTACCAGTTAGTAAATTGGGCAATTCTTCAAACTGTTTATTGGTATTAAGTGGTCTGAAAATATTAGGCATGTGTCGATGCAACTGTTTACAGACTGAGGACAAGTTGATATCGATGCCAAAATGAGTAACCAACTCGGTATTAATCAATCAGGGATGTCGGAGAACATTTTATTAAGATCTGTTTGTTTCCCCGTTATGTTCTAACGTTAGCTAGATGATTTTAAATGAACTGTATTAGCTAGCTACATTACATTGAAATACGTTTTTGTTTTCATTGCGTCGGAATCACTTGTTGTAGGTAAGGCACAATAACGATGTTTATCATGATATATATTATGCTACGTAAATAATGTTCCGAGTCAAAAGAACATGCAGCACATGCAGACTGAAGCCAGGGGGTGCTCTCGAGCTCTTGTGCACGCTGTAAGATTTTACTATAATAGGCCTAATATTTATTAAACTAATTTTACATGTCATGCTACATTACACCCACTGTTCATTGATGTATTCATGAGGGGTTAAAACACTGCATCATTTCTGAAGGAAAGCTGATATTTCTGGTAAATCACAATGCTCACAGTATTCAGTTGGTTGACGATATGAATGGTCATATCACGATAACGATAATTTATCAATATAAATTAGCCCGAATTGTCAGTTACTAGTGTCAAGAAAAATATACTGGAAAATTGCTGTTTTTTTTACACCGAACTAATGTTAAATGTTTTTTTTTTTTTTCTTACCTTGTCGCATTTTTTTTCCTGTTTTTTGCTGCCAGTGATGAACTCCTCATGTCACATGTTTAAGATTTTTTATCAGGTTTCTTAATCTCAATAATCGTCTGTTTGTTAGCACGACAACGAATACTAGGCTTACATCCCATAGCATCACGCTGTATTGGATGTTGGTATTGGGGCATTGTTATAAATATAAGTGCACAGTTTGGAAACACTCTTCCCAATCTGGCAACCCTGAATTCTCCATAAATACCTCCTTCGCAGGTGTTCCAATTATTTACACCAGTCCTATTAACGTGACCGTATCCGACTAGCATAAAGAAACCTCCGTTCCACCAGGGCACCAGACGTCACAGGAATCCAGCGGATGGACTAGAGCGGTCGATTTTATAAAGAGAGGATTCCTCAGACGTGAAGTATTATGAGAACTGGTACTATCTCTTAAGTATCCTGATTCCTCCTTCCTCTGAAGGAGCGGTTCCTGCTGAGTTGGAGTTGACTGATGGAGGAAGAGCTCGTTAACACAGATCTCAATAGAGGCTTTTGTTTCTCAGGCCACTGCATATGCAAAATCTTTGGCTGGGAGTGAATGATGTCCTTTTTCTTGCACACTTTGATGCGGTGGAGGTGTTAAGACACACACACACACACACACACGCGCACAGACTTTAAATGCTTTGGTAATTATGAGAAAAGGTTCTTCCTTATATTCTGTAACATTGTTATATTATATTAGACCAGTAATATATGTATTTAAACATGCATCTAGCTCCAGTGCTTGGTAATAACTGTGTAAGGTAAGTCACCTCGAGCTGAAGATGTGACATACTCTTCACTTGGACCCGCGTTGTGTTATTTGTGTTGTTATTTTGGCAGATGTTCTGTATGCGTGTGTGTGTGTGTGTGTGTGTGTGTGTGAAAGGTCAGAGGTCGCTGTCACAGAGGTCAAAGCGACGTTTCAAATCACGGAGCACAACAGCTGAAAATCGTCATGTCGGCGTCTCCGTTTACGCAGCTATAAATCCAGAGCGGCGGTCACAATGGCCACATGGGACACGATGATAATAATCATATTCATAACCAGTAGCACTGTGCCGGTGAAGGAATGGCTTGGCGTAGCTGTAGTGTGAACTTCTCTACAGCTGCACATGACCTCTTTCAAGACTCGAGTAGCGGTGTTTCCTTTGCAAAACTCCCAATTAGCAGCTTCCAAAATACAGTTTATCTGGGAGCCTGGAGGAGATCAGAGAGATCGATACGAGGCAGAAGATCTTACATAAGGCTCAGCTGGGTTTCAGCTCAGCGCCGAATTTTGGAAAAAACATCTCCCTTCTGAGAAGAGGTAGAAATAGAAAACGGCGCAGTCGACTAAAAATAGCGGCGCTGCCTTAGGTTCAGTCTCTTGCATCAAGTGTGCAATCTCGTACCATTATATGTTTCAGAAAACAGTCGAGACTTTTAAATATGAGGAAGAAAGGAATTCGTCCGATGTTAACTCATGTATATCATGCATGTTTGCTAATAGAGCATAATGTGCGTATGTGCGAATGCCATTCATCTCACCCCGTTCATCCTTGTTTACAGACACCCTCTCCGTGTCCAGCAATGAAGGGGGGATGTCGGGCAGCGCCACCCTGCAGCCGGGACACCTGCACGGCTCGCCGGGCGCCAAGCGTCCAGGAAATACCCTGCGCAAGTGGCTGACGAGCCCGGTGCGACGTCTCAGTAGCGGCAAAGCGGACGGACACGCCAAGAAACTCGCACATAAGCACAAGAAGAACCGCAAGAGTGGCGAATCACAGAGAGACTCGGACGAGAACGCTGCGACTCCACAGGACGAGACCGTCGAGGAGGTGAGAGACCAAGACAGAGAGAGACGACAAAACTTTTGGATTTTGTGTACAAGTGACACCCTTCAGTTCACATCTACGAAAATCAGCCGTGGGATACAGAGATTCAGTAGCAGGAAATATTTTCATTTCTTCCATCGTTTAGCTAGGATGAAGCCATTCGTTATTATTTCTTAGCACTTAATATTATATTATTATTATAATTACTTGTATTATTATAAAGCACTGCTGTGTCATTCTGGCTGTAATTTAAATCACAGGTTTCTAACATGATATGGTTTCTATAGAAACAGCTCATTCACAGGGACTAATAATAAATGGATTAAATCCGTCTGGTTATTTAACGAAGAAATAATCAACTTTGGAGTGGTAATCCTTTTATTGCTTAGTTCATGAATGGGTCATTAATATAATAATCTAATATAATCACAGGTCAGATTTTGTATTCCCGTATCTGTTTTGCGAAATGAAAATGTGATTTGCCAAATGTACATAAGTTTTTGGATTGTTTCAGTTCAAAGGCCAGTGATTTCCCAGAAGAAGACTGGATTGTCTTATATCTGAGGATAATGTGTGTGAACACGCTCCTGAATCATTTCATTGATTTACTTTTTGTTTGTAACCGGAAGCCATTTGACCACTAGCGGTCAAGTTTGCTATGGAACTTAATTTAAGTAGCTACAGTAAAGTTATATCCTTTGAAACTTGCTCAGAATGATATTTTATATCCTTCATGGTCCCAAATGATACTTCATGTGCAATGGTAGCTTAAGGGTTGAAGTTCTACACTACTGAAGCAAATGTTATTATTTTTTTGAGGAAATAATCAAATAGCATGGATTAATATCACATTTGATTAATAGCCCTTATATCATTCTTTACAGAGAATGAGATATGAGGGCCTGAGCAGCGGCACCCTTTCCAAATCGTCCTCTTCTGGCATGCAGAGCTGCGGAGAGGAAGAGGGTGAAGAGGGTGCTGATGCCGTGCCCCTGCCGCCACCGATGGCCATCCAACAGCACAGCCTCCTCCATCAGGACTCGCAGGATGAAAAAGTAAAGCTCTACCTGTAGCACTGATTAGGCAAGCCATCCCAAATGGTGGCTAAAACTCATATTTCTTTGACTCTTTTTCATCTAATACAACTGACTTCTTGTCTCCTGTTTTGTTAATGTTGCTTTACCCCCCCCCCCCCCAGCATTACGTTGATTTTTGTTCCGTTTCCGTTTTGTCCCAGTTCCCGTACCTTTCCATGTAGCTTCCTTTCCTTCTTCCTTAATTCCCCCATGCCTTGACTTTTCCGATTCCTTCCTTCTTTGCTCAAGCGTCGGTCTTTTGAATACTCAGTCGACCCTTTTCGATTGGTCAAACCTAAACCCTAGCGTGTAGTGCACAGAATGCCCCCTTCCCTTCAATGGAGTATTCTGGAGTACGTACCACCACATGCTGCAGGAAGTCATGTGTGCTCCAAGTACTCTTAGTTCCATAAAACTAAAAGCCTCTTCTGAACCGAGCCCCACCCAAAGCCTTGTAATTGGCACCTTATTGGCTAGCAAGTCCTGGGACCTGCCACAACTCGTACCTTATTTGGACAGGACAGGATCCTCGAACTGCAACGGTGAGAATTCGTTCACAGAATTACAAGCTGCATAACTTCTGAAAGTTTTTACTTAACAAATAATTAAACAGTCATAAATAAGATAACAAATATACCTACCATTTGGTATTATAATCTGGGTTGTAAGGCAGGGGTATAGCCTTTCTGAGTGGTCTAAATTTATGGTCAGGGATGTAGAAGCTATCCATAGCTCTGATGAAGCCATCCATAGCAGGAAATCCAAAGTGCTCTCTTGCAAGTGTTTCAGCTGCCCTGTAAGGCAGGTTTCAAGTGTCTCTGCAGAAGCACATACTAACTTTCCCCTCCTCAGTTGTAGCTGTCACAACAGAAAACTAGCGGGGGATTGGGGAATTATTAACCTCGCAACTCCTGGGTCCCAGGGATCAGGTTTGATCGGACATTCAGGTTACTGTCTATGTTGAGTTCTGAATGTTCACCCTGTTTATAGCTGGGTTTTCTCCACGTTCTCTGGTTTCAACCCTCCAAAACGTACTGGTCAGAATGTTGGCGCATTTTAAATTGCCCTTAGGTGATGGGCTGGGATCCCATCCAGGGTATATTCCCATCTCACACAGCACTTTGTCAGGGTATCAAGAGTTTCTCCACCAATATCTGTCTACAGAATGTACTGGTACATCAGACACGATTATGAAAGCTTGATTGAGGCAGTTTTGGATAGCAAAAAGTAGTGTTTGGCAGGGCAAGAAACTAAGGTGAAGTTGGGCAATTGCAGCAACTTGCATTTACCTCTCTACCCTCAGGGTTCCCGTCTTACCGGGCGGCCCAGCAGTTCAGAGACCCCCAGTGCTGCTGAACTTGTCAGCGCCATTGAGGAACTCGTCAAGAGCAAGATGGTATGTTGCGCTTCTTATAACCCTGTAAGCTCAAAGTGTTCATCCAGATCTCCCACTCTACTCTTTTCTCTTTTTCTATTGCCTTTTTTGTCTCTCAGAGTCTGGAGGATCGGCCAAGTTCCCTCTCAGTTGAGCACGTGGACAGCAACAGTCCCTCCTTTAACCGCTCAGATAACTCCCTGCTTTCTTCTTCCTCACCTGCAGAGGAGATGAATGAACGCAAGTCAGGCATCCTCAAGAAACGCCAGTGAGTACCTCTATCCCAGGCTTAACAAGGCCTTTTCATTTGAGAGAGTCCTACAAAAGTCCAGTGTGTGGAGCTAGACCTGATTCAAATTCTCCTATAAGACTAACCCTAACCCCTAAACCCTGCCTCTTAACCCTAACCCATGAGACGCTCTACAGCACGGAACAAACAAACAAACTTAACCTGAAACATGGATCGGGTCTGTCTCCATGCCATGGACTTTTGGTTTTTATTTTATCGTTATCTTGAGCACCAACATCTTGTAATCGCATATTCTCATGTGATAAAACCGCAAGCTACCCAGAAAATTGTTGGTTCGCGTCTTCTGCTTGTTCCTGGCTAGCTTCTCAAAAAATGATATTTTCGGATTTCCTCATTTAACATCGACTCTATCTCTTTGCAGCTATGTGCTTTTGGAGTTGGTGGAGACAGAGCGAGACTATGTTAAAGATCTGGGTGCGGTGGTGGAGGTAAGAATGAGGTCAAACCATAGGATTGTGGTGTCTAGATTTAGATTCGGAGGTCATCGGATGCCTGCTAGCGCCGGAGCAGTATAGGAAGCTGTGTGTAGCAGGATGTGTATAATTATACAGTAAGCTGGTCGGTTGAATCCGATGACTCACCCATTTCAAGCCTCATGGACACGTTTGTAGTTCGAGAATGTGACTGTCACAGTACTGCTCTCACATTTACATGTTCACACACGATGCGGAGGCTTGGAGCAGGAAGTGAACTGGTGGCTGTGGGTGGTGCCACCTCCTCAGATTGTGCCACCACATGTTTGACGTCCATGCCATTGTCTCCCTGGTAACGGCGTCCTCGGACTCTCCATGTCTTTGCAGGGTTACATGAGCCGGATGAAGGAGGAGGGGGTTCCAGATGACATGAAGGGCAAAGACAAGATCGTCTTCGGAAACATTCATCAGATCTACGACTGGCATAAAGAGTAGGTGGTCCGGGTTTTCCACCCAACTGCGTATTTTACATTTTTGAACGTGCACGTAAGAAATCCTCGGTGGAAGGTGAAATAACAGATACTTCACATCCTAGTCTCCGCGGTCGAAGGGGAAACAGCTCACGTCTTTATTCGGGGCTAAACTGTACAGACCATTCAGATCATGACCTAAAATATTAAACCATGTCTGGTCTACGTGAGTTGTAGACCTGCAGGATGTCAGGTATGGTTGAGAAGATACTGATGTAGATTTTGGGCTAAATTGTGTTTATACACTAGGTGTGCATTTTAATTATGTTTATCAAAAACTATATTTTAGTTCTATATTTTGGGCCACAGTATGAATATAATTTGAACGTTCATCTGTAGTAATCAATACCTAGTTTGGGTTTTCATCAAGTCCTAACACGGTTTGGTTCAGAAGTTTGATTGGTTTGGTCCAATATGTAGACCTAAATAAAATGTCGATCGATATATCGATGACATGATTTGCCCCAAATTATTGCAAATTATGGAGGACTTTACAGAGCTTGGCCCAAAATTTGAAAATCTGACAAGGCTACATGATTTGGCCCAAAATCTAGACCCATATCAGTAACTGATTCAAAATACTTTTTGTATTTTAAGGTTGTTTGTGTCAAAATGTCGATATACAGTCTTTAAGCACACCTTGGCCTCCGTGTTCTTTACTTTTGTTGAGTTGATTACTTTTTCCATAGCTTCTTCCTGGGAGAACTGGAGAAGTGTCTGGAGGATCCAGATAGGCTCGCGCCCTTGTTCATCAAACAAGTACGTAATGAGTCGCACTGGGCTTTAACCTTTCAGTGGGTGGGACGTCATAATGTATATTTTTACCACAAATCTGATATCTGTGTTGCTGATGACGTGTTTCGTCCTGCAGGAACGCCGGTTACACATGTACATCGTCTACTGCCAGAACAAGCCCAAATCGGAGCACATCGTCTCCGAGTACATAGACACATATTTTGATGTAAGAACCAAGGCTGAGCCAATGATTAGCCACAATAGCGTTTTCGGTTGATATTTGTATTTTGTTAACATGGCCTGCTTTCATAATAAAACTCTTCTTTCTTTCCACAGGATCTAAAGCAGCGCTTGGGCCACAGGCTGCAGATCACAGACCTTCTTATCAAACCTGTGCAGAGGATCATGAAGTACCAGCTCCTGCTAAAGGTAAGGAGAGTCATTCACGTGTGACTCGTACACTCTTACGGTCTTTTAACACCATTATGGTATGACTGACACACAAAGATTTAACTGAAGAAAAAAATGACAAGGGAACCTTTTATAGACAGCACAGCTGGTGTGAACGTATGTCTGGTACTTCCATATTTACAGAAATATATCACTGGCATGGATTTATGCACGAACAATAATAGGTATCTTGCTGTGGTAGTGAAATGAGATGAAATCTCAGGTTTCTTTTTAAATGCTCATTTCCTTCTTCAGGATTTCCTAAAGTTCTCCAAAAAGGCTGGCGTTGATTCGGTGGAACTGGAGGTAAGGACGCGACCTTCTCAGCCGTCTCAGCCTATAATACAACACGCGAGTCATTTCCTTGTTTCCTTGTTACGAGAATCTGCATTTTGCCGTGTTTTCCAGAAAGCCGTGGAGGTCATGTGCGTCGTACCCAAACGCTGCAACGACATGATGAACGTGGGCCGTCTCCAGGGCTTTGATGTAAGACTCTCTCGCCATATGGAGGGTTTTTTTTCGAGTGGAGGTGGAGAAGGTTACTGTAACTGTTAATTGAGTGACACCGAAGCCCTGATTTACAAGGCCAAATTTGTGTGAGAGTGATTTGTGTGGGCTGGTTGCTGGTGATTTAGAAAGAATAATTGCATACATCATGTGTAAGAAGGACAAAAGGAAACCAAGCAAGAGCGATAAAGAGGGCGCTGTTGATGGACATGAGGGGTTAGTACTCATGTTCCAGGTTATTTGGGTGTCGTTCAGATATTATTTCCTGTGTCTTCAGGGCAAAATTGTAGCTCAGGGCCGGCTCCTCATCCAAGACACGTTCATGGTGTCGGATCAGGACTCCAGCCTACTCTCCCGGGCCAAGGAGAGGCGTGTCTTCCTCTTCGAACAGATCGTCATCTTCAGTGAGCCACTGGATAAGAAAAAGGGCTTCTCTACTCCAGGCTATCTGTTCAAGAACAGTGTCAAGGTAAAAACGCTGTTTTTTTTTCCTCACTGTTTGGAAGCTCAAGGCTCCCATGTGTACAATAATAACTTTCTTTATATAGCACGTCTGATGCATGAAATATATACCAATCCGTAGCCGATTGGCTCAAAGCGTTGTCTATACGGCAGCTGCCTGTAGGCTACACAGCCGTAAGCGACAGCACTATCGGCTGACCTCTCAACATTCCGAATTCAGTGATTTAATACGATTCGGAAATGACGCATCGCGCGTCCTTTTCGGTTGCAGGTCAGCTGGTTGGGCCTGGAAGAGAGTTCAGACAACGACCCCTGTAAGTTCACTCTCACGTCGAGGTCATCCACGGGGGGCACCGAGCGCTTCGTCCTCCACTCGTCTAGCCCGTCCGTGTGTCACGCATGGGTACAGCAGATCAGCAGCATCCTGGAGAACCAGAGGAATTTCCTCAATGGTAACACACTTCTATATGAGCATGGGGGCACTACGTTTCCTTTTCTATAGACAGATAAAGTAGAATGTTCTTGAAAACCGTTTTTCTGTCCCACAGCACTAACGTCTCCCATCGAGTACCAGCGGAACCATGTGGGCGCGAGCACTTCCAACCCGAGCACCAGCGTCGCCGTCGGCTCCCGACCTCGTGGATCCAGAATTCCCCAACCCATGCAGCCCCACCCCCCATCAGCCTCAGGTACGTTTCCTGAGACGTTTGGGACACGCCCGCTCGAGGTCCCCTTGAACGAGCAGCGTGAGGAGGCCCGTTCAGTACCTCGAGCTGCAGTGTCCTCAATGTCCCTCGCTTTGTCCAGACCTCGATCAGGGCTCCCTTCGCCTCTAATCTCACCTTCAACAAACACTCCGAGTTCATACCACTCTGGTCCCAAAGCCTCCTCGTCCTCCATTTGGGCTTCAGTTCCAGAGCAGAACCAGAAACGCAAGGAACCAGACCGTGTCAGCACGTGCTCCTCGACCAGCGAGCACTCCCTGCACAGCAACGGGGTAAGGACCCGACTCCCTCCTAACCCAGGCTTAATTCCGGCTTTCTACTAACTTTTTCCGACGGGACGCGTTCCAAAACCAGAGAAATTCCTCAAGTGGCCGAAGCTTGTCTGCTCCCCACTACTAACTTGGAATGACTGGAAATAGCTCCACTTCTTCAATGTTCTTCAAAGATCTACACAGATCTATCGCTGTCCTGTGCTGTTCATTCTTCCACCCTAGAAAGAGCTCAGTCCATGAAAGCCATCTAACCCGTACTAACATTCTTCCTTTTGGCTGTTTCTAATCAGCGTGCTGCAATGCTTTGAACGAGCTTGGAAAGTTGTGAGATGCCACAAAGAAGTCCGTGCTCTTAAACTAAAGAAGAAGAGAAGCTTCCAGACTCGACCGACGCCTTGCTTTCTCCATTCTTCTGCTGTTATAACACTATTTGTCAAGTTTTTGCTCGGTTACAATCGCTGTAGAATGCAAACATGCAGAATACGCTCTATAACTAACTACAGTATGATAACGGCATTGGAAAAAAAGAAGAACGGAACAGTTTGGGGTGATTTCACAAGTGTGGTGCCATGTAAACCTTTTTCAACATTGAATCTATGAACACGTGGATTTAAACGTTCAGAAATGTGTTCACTCATCTGTTTACATCGCATACATTGCATCCATCTTCAGGAATTTTAGATGAATATTTCAGAGACAGTTGGTGTGTTCAGATGACAGGGTTGAGAGAATATAAGACCGTCTTTCACGTTTACTTTTACGTATGTGTAAATGTAACATCAGTGAGATTAAAAATGGCGCCCCAGCCGTGAGATCACCCTCAGCTCAAAATGATTTATACACGATTTATCCTTTGTCTCAAATGTATTAGAAGAGCGTTAGACTTGTTTAGCGTCTAACAGATTAAATCGAGTTACTGCTTTCACTTACGCAGTTCTAATAATTGATTATTGAATAAGGCCCTGTTGTTTGTCTCAGCTACACTATTTGTACACAGACATTTGCATATGCTGTATGTTCTCATCTAAATCTCTTCCAACCTCAGTTCCGCCTTCACGCTCTGAGGTGTTGAGCAAGACAGAGATTGTCGCTTTAGTAGTCATCTCACGTCCGCTTGAGCCGCTAATCGATTCCGCAAAGCAATTTGGTAATGATTTAGACATTAGCGTTTACCTGTAAACATGGAAAAAATCCGGGATAGCAAATGCGGACCTTAGAAGGGAATAGCATTTTTTCCCCCTTTGATGTAAAACATGATATTTAAAAGTGAGAGATGGAAAATATGATGATGTATGACCGATGCATGCGGTGTTCACCGTCATTCGTTTATAAAGAATTGCTGCTCTAAAGCATGGTCCTAATATCATGCCTGTCTATGTATGCATGTCGTGCTGTCAGAGTGAAAGCAGCAGCAGCAGCAGTAGCAGCGTGTCCACCATGCTGGTGACGCAGGACTACGTGGCTTTAAAAGAGGACGAGATCAGCGTGCATCAGGGCGAGGCTGTGCAGATCCTGGCTTCCAACCAGCAAAACATGTTCCTGGTTTTCCGAGCTCCCACAGAACAAGGCCCAGCAGCCGAGGGCTGGATCCCCGCCCACGTGCTGGGACACACCTCCATCCGTGCCCCTGACTACACTAACAGCACCCTTAAGTACGAACACAGCTGTCTGTGTATTAACACTAATTATATTTAGTCTTGTAGATTAGGTTTTCGATTTGTTCATGACCACAAGCACGACGACAGCCAAAAGTTTTAAATAAAAACTAACAGCGCTTGTCCGGGATAAACATGTGTTCAGGTCAATTCAGTTCAGTTTTATTTGGATAGTGAGGAATATACTTGTATGTAGCAACACTTAGAATTTACGTATTGCACCTTTTAACATGCGTTTTAAGATATTTCGGACTCATTTTCCAAAAGATATGTAATTTGAAGTATCTTCTTTCTCATTCTGAATCCAGAAAGTCATCATCATGGCACACAGCGTTGCGCATCCGCCGCAAATCCGAGAAGAGGGAAAAGGACGTGAGGAAAGAGTGCCGGCAGGAGAATAAGGTTTCCGTAAAGGTATGCGTTCTCCTTCATTTAGCTGATCGCTTTATAAATGAGATTTTTTTTATACTGTTTTTTTCCTGTAGCTACCTTGATGTAAGCTAGACTACGTATCATGGGTTTACAGCTGTAAGGAATACAAATTGGGGAAAAAAAAAAAAAACGTCTTAATTTATTTATTTAAGCAAACTTTGCCTCCTGTGTGCATTAGTACAGGATTTCGGGTACTTACGCGTTTTGTTTTTTCACTCTTGCTACACGCTCCACTCTTTCACGTGATGTAGATGATAAACACTGACATAATGCTGATAAGGTGTGAGGTTAAAATTTAATGCTGGAACACATGATACTGCGTGAGATTTTTTTTAACAGCTTCTCTCACCCCCCTTTCAGCTTCTAAATCCGAACTACATCTATGACGGTAGGTCTGATACCAAATACTGTGCACCTATTCTTCTTCTTATTATTATTATTACTGAAGTGAAGCATTCTCGATCTCGTGTCTCAGTTCCGCCAGAGTTTCTTGTGCCTTTGAGCGATTTGGTGTGTGACAGCGGAGAGAGCGTGACGTTGCGCTGTAAGGTCGGAGGTCAGCCGAGAGCCTCGGTCTCCTGGCGAGGACCGGATAAGAGCACGCTGAGCGACGGAGGAAGACACACCCTGGCACACAGGTACACGCACAGACGCATAGGTTGAGACTTTAATTCATGCAGCTATAAATCATTGATAAGAAAAAACCTGAATAGGTTTCATCCACATCATCAGTTTCAAAAAATGTATTCAAGTCTTGCAATTACACCCCTTCACCATAAGATGTCTCCAGAGCTCAGCGTATAACAGGTCTCAACTACAGGGCTTTGTAATCTTATGTTTTCTAGACTATGAGGTTATATTTCGCCAACTCAAACTAGTAGGCCGATTTAAACCACCAGGGCCCTGATCAGGCGGTTAGAAAGCACAATGATTCACGTTCTCATTAATAAACACGTCTGTGTTTGGCCAGCAAGCTTCATACTCATTCCCACGTTGTGTCCCTGGTCCAATGGGATCTAGTGGCAAACATCTGGCAAGAATAAAATAATCAATAAGTAAATAGCGTGCCTCCTATTCGTATTACAACAATGATTATTTTTTATTATGCTACTTCCCTACTCAACAGAGTTTGGTTACGTCGTTACCACGTCTGCGTTTGACTTCCACGCTGTAGAAGGAAGTAATAAAGTGTCTTTACACCAGACAGTGTGAGTCACTCAGCGTCAATCAAAAAAATTCTGCTGTTCATATGATATTATTTATATCTTTTTTTTCGGTTCCCCCTTCTGCGTGTCCTCGCAGTGAGACTGGCGAGGTGACCCTGCGCATTTCACCCGTGACTGTAGAGGACGGCGGGACCTACGCCTGCTCCGCCGCCAACGACGTTGGGACGGTCACGTCGTCCGCCTGCCTCAGAGTGCAAGGTGCGCGTGCGTCTGGTCTCAGCACGAACACTCCACTCTTTAGCCTGTAGCCATGGTAACAACATCCTACATGTTGATTTTGATTGATTGCGCCTCCTTATCACCATGGTCACATTTTTTTATTTATTTCTTTTTTTAAATATCCAGCAACTAAAAGTTTTGGCAATCCCCCTGACGCGGGCGTTAATTCTCTGAAAGAATGGTGACTGTAATACAGGACAACTCTGCCTTAAGGCTTTGTGGGTTTCTTGCACAAAAAGTTGTTATTTTAACTTTAAAGGAGAGAGAAAAGAGTAGCTGGTGACAGAAAATGTTAGTTTTGGCAAATTGCTATGGTATCGGAGGAAGAAAACTGCGTCAGGACATGCTGTTAATGGAAAATAATTAACTTCGGCATGGTAACAGTACAGCTTTGAGTCACACCACCTGGGCACTATTCATTTTCCTAGTGAAGCACGACCTGAAGTGTTTCTTCCTTAAAAACGTACAGTGGTGCTTGAAAGTTTGTGAATTTTCTATATTTCAGCCTTAATATAACACCACTGTGCTCATGCTGAAATGTAAAAAGTTAAGAGTAGTCCACCAATCAGAAATCCTCAGTGGACAGACACTGACGACGTTTAGAGGATTTGGCTCAAAAGAACATGCACCCAGTGGTGACCTAAGGCAATAGCATGTCCTCGTCAAAATCATTCAGTGAGCCCTTGTGACTGTGCATCATCGAGGAAAAGACCACTGGCATCAGGACTGAAAGGTTTCACCACAGGACAAAGGCCATCAGTCAGAAGAACTGCAGAAGGGGAATTCCTGTGCTCACAAGATGGCAGAAAGAAAGGAACCATAAGCAAATCTTGTAAAAGTGTCGAACCAGAGTCACACTGGAAGTGTTCAAAATAAATGCCATAAATATGTCTAAATTATAAGATGGTTTTCACATCTCTTTTTGACATTTAAGTAATGGAAACCACATGTGTGCTTATAGAACATCATTTCAACCACAAAGGAAACAGAGGAAGCCAAATAAAAAACCAGCTAATCACTTTTTCAAGATCATGTTTAATACTGAAAAAAAAAATTAAACTTTATCTGCTTATTTAGTTGGTTAGTTTTGTGAACTTCACCATTCCTGTACAGCATATTCATTCTAAATACAAACAAGGTTTTTTTCAAGGAAAGTTAAACACAGGCCAAGCTAGACCTCTGAGAGTTACTCAGTGGCAGTGTTGAGGCCCAGCTATGCCTAATGACTCTGCTGCTTCGCACAGGTACCTACGGTGATGGAATCGTCTGGAAGGAGAATTTTGAGTCGCTCTACACTGAAGTGATGGAGCTCGGGAGGTGAGTTGAATCTCCCTTTTGACACATGCACACACTGACCCTAAATTCTGAGGCCCTGGTTTACTGAGGTCCCACAAAAAGAGTGCTTGTGCAAAGGGTTATATCACATGCAGATCATGAGTATGTTGCAAGGGATAAACCAAGAATAAATGCGTGAATTCTTTTAAATGCAGAGGAGATATAAAAAGGCAATATTTAAAACTGGCCGCGTGCCAAGTTTCTGTGTTCTGTTCATAAGGCACATGTGTGTAAATGGAATTTAAAAAAAAACATTTTAGCTGGCGGAAATGAACTTAATACCTGCCCTTTGGTCAAACTAATCAAGGGATTGCCAGGCTAAAGGAAAAACCTGTTGCAGGTGCTAAATTAATATATTTGCATGGCGCTGTACTTTACACGTCTGGCCATTAACACTCCTATTTGCATATTCATTATGGCAAAAATAGCAACAACAAAAAAAGTAAAACGTATTATTTTGCCCATTGGAAAGATGGAGTCCTCTGTAGCGTCTGTTGCAGGTTTTGTCATGTTTGTACAATTACCATTTTCTAACAGAGGCAGGTTCTCCGTGGCTAAGTGGTGCGAGCAGCAAGGTTCACGGCGCTCAGTGGTAGCGAAGCTGGTGAACAAGAAGCTGATGCGTCGCGAGCAGGTGATGAGGGAGCTGAATGTGCTCCGCTGCCTGCAGCATGTCAACGTGGTGGGCCTGCTCGATACGTTCGAGACCAACACCAGCTACGTGCTCGTGCTGGAAATGTAAGCTTTTTTAAAATCGCTGTTTCCCCAGTTATGTGATACATTTGGTAATCATTTTAGTCTTGGGACTTGAGGGCGGTGCGGTGGTTAGCACTGTCGCCTCACAGCAAGCAGGTCCTGGGTTCGATCCCCGGGTCACCCAGGGTGCCTTTCTGTGTGGA
>JAQQZX010000033.1:3157618-3170216 GCA_030068355.1 Notoglanidium maculatum | reverse complement strand
CTTTATGTCCAATAATGTTTATCGCGGGTAAACACGAACACCGTTCACTTGGTGTCCATTTGCCGCCGGAGTCACGCAAAGAAAAACAAAATAAAACAAAAAAACGTGATTTTCAGATCCAGAGTGGCCGCTGCGAGCTGCGGTCGCGCCGCCATTACGTCACGACAGTGATATGAAACTATTCTTTTCATTTGCTCTATGGATTTTGAAATAATCTCATTGCATCGACACTGGCTTGTTCTTTGTTCTTTGAATTTTGGATTGTTGAAAATGTTGCTAATAAATCACCGCCACCTAAATCCTGACAACATCCCTGAGTCATGCCTGTTATAGAGGGCTAGTAACATGAATCCAGTAAAGTCATGAGATATATTTTCTGCAGTCAGCATCTGTGTGGATAAAATAAAGATAAAAATAAAATAAAATGAAGAAGCCCAGATGAGCACTCTTCTTATAAGTACCAAGCTGTCCTTATCGGAAGAGTGCTCATCTGGGCTTCTTCAGTGGTTGACTAGTTGACTCCATAATGAATCTTCAAGGAAGTTTGAGAAAGAATTTCGTGAAGCTCATCCAACAGGCAAACAGTCAACTGCACACTCACAGCAGGTAGTGGGTGGTACATTACAATGAGAGTTTGCATGCCTCACTCTTTCTCAGTCAGTTCATCAAACTAGCCATTCATACAGACAACTTCATTAGAACATGAAAACCATGTGCCTTACTCAGAACGCAGCCCAGTCCACCTGAATCCACAATCAAAGTGGAACACCTGGAAGTCAGGAACGTCAGACTGTGTGAAGAAAAGGAATGTCAAAGTCAAGATACATTATCTTTGTATTTATGGGATTGAGCCAAGCGCACAATGTGAGCAAACCTCTTACTAACATGATGGAAAATAAAAAAGTACCATTCCTGTATTCCTGTTCCTCATGGGGCAATTTTTCACTGAAAACTTTTCAGTGCTCATCAGGGCTTTAAATGGATCACAGGTGTGCAAAGGGAAAGTAGTTTTCCTCCACAAACGCTCACTCTTACTTGGAACAGCATTCATTCATGGCTGTGAAAAACCCAATTGTTCAGAGTTCAATTTGGCTAACTAATGATGTATGTCAATTTTGTTTTAATACTCTCCCAGATCGTGCTACAGATTAAAAATGTTGAATATAAACTTCATCTCTCTGCTAAAAAAATCTCTAAGATTCAGTTGCACACAACCTCATTTGGATTTAAGAAGGAAATGAATAGAAGACCATGTTTAGAGCAACCAGTGGCCAGTACAAGTGTTGGGTTATGTCTAATGGCCTAGTTAATACACTTTAGTTTTTCAAGCCCTTGTAAATGAAGGCCTCAGGAAGTTCTGCAACCATTGTGACATTGTTTACATTGACTATATTCATTTACAATTATGTCATTTGTCAGCGACTTACATATATCTCATTTATACAACTGAGCAGGTGAGAGTTAAGGGCCTTGCTCAAGGGCTCCATCAGTGATAGCTTGGCAATGCTGAGAATTGAACTCACGACCTTCCAATCACTAGTCCACCATCTTAACCACTGAGCTACCACTGCCCTATCACCACTGCCATATTCAGAAAATCTTTGCTTAAAAATGGAGCACATGCTACGTGTGAAGTGTCACTCACTGTGTACGCACGTTGTGGGCAGCCCTCCTTACTTGGGGTCTTTGAAAGAATTCAAAACTGATGCAGAGTTAGCCAAATTTCTGCTTCACAGGAAATTGCCCCGGTTTATTTAAGTTTGATTTGATTTTCAAAAAAACCAAAAAAAACAAGCCACATAGCCAAAATAGTAATTGATACAGTAACACTCCGTAGCACATATCTCATGTTACTGTGATTTTGAAGTCAGGCTAATGTTATCATGCTTCTGATGCTAAGGTTAGCGTTGTTTAAAAATATCTTTGTGGCATGCCTAGGCTCTATTGGTTTATTTTATGCCTGTGTTTTCACAGCTAAATGTTCTCATAAGTGGTTTCCTGCTTATTTAGCACTATTCGTGACAGTTTCTGTCATAAACCTGCTACAAACAGGATGCAGGTGCGGGTTTTATTCACAACACAAGCAAACAAGTCCAAAACGTGATTCTGAGTTGTGGTCAAATGAGCCGGCAAATATCAGGCGATGTTTAAACAACATTTGTAGAGCAAAAACCAAAATTAGCAAAACCAGGAACCAGAACAACATCAAAACAACAGTAACGATACATGAAAAAAGATGGCTTGGCAAAGTCAGGTAAGGGTACAGTAATGCATTCGCAATGCAGCTGCGAGTTCAGAGTGTTTAAATGCTGTGAGCTGCGATTAGTGCAAACCATGTCTGGATATATGTAGTGAACAGGAGGATGCGCAGGGAACTGGAGTCCATAGATACTTTCTGGGACGCACCATCTGGAAGTGCGTGCTGTAGCGCTGCAAGCTGTGAGGTGTGCCGAGAGCACTCTGAGCTTGATGCCGGGGAAAATTCATGACACAAATTAACCTCTAAGCACTGAAATAAGCGTGTGCTAATTCTTTTACCAAATCGATATTGCTGAAAAAGATTTTATTCTGCTCGTTTTTGCACCAGCAACAACGATCTCAAAGCAGTAATGTCTAGCCTTGGCAGCTAAAAGCCACTTCTACAATGTGAAATGGCAGAATAATCCAGTGAAAACTACTGTGGCTTTTTGGCTTGCCTGCTGAATTTAAGCTGACATATGTTAGGAGGATATAACCTCGGTTTAATTTATTTATATATGTTGCAAAGCAACATATGTAAATAAGATGCTAATTTACTGGCTTGCCATCAATGTTACTGAAATAATCTGCTAGTCAAGGTTACTTATGTAAATAAGTTGACTGTACTTTCAGAAACACAGTAACATAAATTTTGTCACAAAGTCATTTATTGCTAAATGAACAGGTAATAAATTAAGGACCAAGTTTCTTCTTATAGTATAGTATAAACAGTGGCTCCTGAACTTTGTAGATAAGAATATTTTTGAGGCCCCATCTTCTCAAATTGGTTTGCAACTTCCAACTCTGCCAAATCCGTTCATTTTCATGTCGAGCTTTGATTTGTAGGATCACTGCAGAAAAATATAGGTAGGATATGGCAAAATGAAGTAGTAAGGCCACAGCTCTCCCACCTAGAAGTGGGTAATCCTTCTCCATTCCAATCCAAAATGCAGCCAGTGACTTAGACTGCAGCCTCGTTGTTGAATCAGAGGTGACATCAATGAACTGTTCCCCCTCTGCACTGCTGAGGTGCAGGTGGTGTTGCATTGAAGGGGTCTCGAACCCAGTCATATTGTTTAGGATCCTGCACTGGGAAATACCTCTGGTATTTGTTAGGCAGAGATGTGCGCTTTCATGCAAGGGATCATTGTTTTCTGAAGCTTGATGAATGACTTCCTTAACTCATGAATGATGTGATTTTATCTGCTAGATGTGGAATGCTAGATGGATCTGATAGTTGGTGTCTTGCATCATTGAGTTTTTTGGGGGGATTTTGGAGAAATTCTTCTCCGCATTTAACCCATTTGACCCTGCAAATGCTGCAGTGGCCAGGGAGTTGGAGCCCTGTGCCTTGTGTGGGTGCAGAGGGAAGGGAAAGTATGTGGTTCTTCATTCACTCCCCCCACCCACACATTTTTCCTGACAGTCCAGGGTATTGAACCAGCAACCTTTCAGTCCAACACCCGTTTCCCTGAAGTTTAGGCCACAGCTGCACCACGGGTGTTTCAGTTTCTGAAACATGTCACTGAGGTATGCAACTTTCACGAGGAATTTGTTATTATTGAACTTGGGGATATGTTCATTACTTTCTTCCTCCAAAAAGATGCTGATCTCATCTCACAGTTCAAAGAACCTAGATAAAATCTTCCCATGTGACAGCCATCAGACCTCACTGTGAAAAAAAAGAGCTCAGGATTCGTTCAGCTCAGGACTTGGCAGTTTAGACGCCAGTGCTCCTTGGTGCATCATTCAGTGTGTCCACTGCACATTATGAGAAACTTGCTTACAGACCACCTCGTTTCCCAGCCATTGCCTGAGCCCCATCTACTCAGATCCCCACGCAGTCCTCGCCTCTCAGATTGGCCTCCATCAAGTAAGTGTCAATGACTTTGAACAGTTCATCTGAAATGGATCTGCTAGTAACTTGTTTGCAGATCCTCCCTCAAATCATCGGCATCAATGAATCTGACGTACATTATCTGTAAACAGTCTTTGTTACTGTCAGTTGCTTAATCCATCTGCCGAGCAAAGCATTGGCTTCCTCATACCTTGTCATTAAGCTGCTTCTTTATGTCCTTTGACATATCATAAAGGACCACGTGATAGTATTGTTTGACTGAGGAATTGCCTTTAGCTTGCTGCCTGTTGCTTCATCAATCATAGATAAAACCGTATCGATAGCAGAGGAAAGCATTAACACCTCAGCTATAGTGTGTGGCTTTTTACACTGAACAACTTTATGCAGGTGAGTTGAGCATTTGAAGGCACAGATACAGCTTTAATGAAGTGATTCTGTTGGGCAGGACTGTTTGACTTTTTTCTGAAGAAATCAACTGCCTTGTGTTGTCTACAACTTGTTCGGTTTCAAATTGTCAGAAGCTAGTATTTTCAGACACCCATCACACTGTGGTCTCTCCTCGTTACTCACAGTTGCACTGGTGAAGCTGAAGGTGATAAATGCCTCATCATATTTTCTTGTCTTTGCTTTGGAAGTTGTGCTTGAGTTGGTGAAGACTCATCCTCTGTGGTACGCTTAGCTGGAAGCCCTCTCGCAAACCTGCCCATGTTATGCTAAGCAGTGCTCAATCATGCCTCATTGATGCACTCTCCCTGCAATAGCTTCGCACCTCCCACTTTGGGAACCACAGCTATAAAGCATGTTATATCTAGCTGAGAGGAGTTCAGTTCATGTTTCCTTCTTTAGTTGTGGTGGTTGCAAACCTGCTCATGCAAAAAAGCATCCTCTGCAGGGAGGGGCTCTGGAGGCGGGACTGGAGCGCAGCAGAGAGGGAGGGAGAGGGAACTGGAAGTTGTACTCAATTAAAGTTCACGCTCCTCTTAATTCTTCAGCTTTAAGGGAAGACCAAAGACCCTCAAGAGCACTGAAAAAGCCATTGAAGCGTTCAAGAACTGAAGAATTACTCACATTCTTTATCAACCTGATCCATCACTACCTTTTGTTATGGAGGTGGATACCCTTTATTATGGAGTCAGGGAAATCCTTCTAACTGGCAGTTAAGCTGCACTAGCGGAATGGCTATGTTGGCTAAAAAGAGGGAAACACCAATTCCTAATTCTCGAAGATCACAGGAACCTTGATTATGTCAAAAACATCAAATCTACATAAAGCAAGATGAGCTCCTGTTATGATCGCAAATCAGTTACATCATTGATGTTTGCAGGTCAGATTTGAGCTTATATAGCTAAATCACCTCAAAACAGCTCTAAAACATATTACTGAATGATTTCATTTGACCTTACCACAGGCCATTCATTTAAATTACAAAACAGACATTTTAAGGGATGTATGTAGTAGCCATATATTCTATTTGATTATCTCTTTCTAGTATGTTTGGTCTTCCTGGATATTGTATTTGTAATCATGACTCCACATTATGAATAAACTAATGAACAAATAAATGAATAAATTGAACTTTTGGGTCAAAATTGATCTATATACACTATGGCTGTATACACAAGGCCAAATGTGATTATAATACCTTTCCATTTTTATTCTCAGGTCATTAGCAGATTCTCAGTGACATGAAATCTAAGGACCATGTGCTATTATATAGATATCATCATTGTAATTCAAATTGGTATGCTGAAATGTCAAGTGCACTGTGGATTAATTAATAATCATAAATAAATGAAGTTAACAACCTGGCTCACATGCATATGTCCAAACTGATTAAATCAGGGTGAAAACCTCATCATTCAAACATCATGCCTTATATAAATTATAATTTAAGACACAGACATACATGATTTGTCCAGATGTCTAAATGTGTTTATTACTTTTTTTTAAAGGATATATAATTGGAAAAAATAAATGACTGTCTATGTACTACACATTAATCAACACACCATCTTTTTTTATACTCAACAGCCAACGCGTACATAAAAAGGCACTCTAACACAACATGAAAGTTGAATAATGTTTAGGGAAATTCACATGAGCTATTCTGTATGTAAATAAAATGTTTGGGGGAAGGGATTGGTCTTGTATTTTTTTTTTTTACCTTTGGTGAAATCCATATGAGAGCTAATAAAATGACTCTTGTTCAGCATTATTCATTTATCATTCTGAGATCATGCTGACTAGAATAAGATACGGTCAGTAAACCCATCCATTCTCAGAAAGAAAGAATCGAGACATACCTATATGCCCTTGCATTTACATTTTTTTACTAATCTAGAGGAGCTTGAAGGCTGGTGATGAACACAGACATTTCTTTTGGTTACATGAGTTTCCTTTTTTTATTCACTGTAATAGGAAAATGGTTAGTGTTAATATGCAATGACTGTGTAGTATAGTTTCTTTAGTCAGTCACTCACATGGTGCTACACTACCCCAACTAATTACACTGGCTTTGCACAACATGGACATCTAGCGGTATTCTAAAGACGTCCACAAGCAGAGTGAAACACAAACAACCATCTGGCAACTTTCTTGCATACGAGTATGTGTAGTTAAAACGAGTATAATCCAGGCTAAATTAAAGTCCAATTATGTGCTATTAATCTTTTTTACCTTTTTTAAAAGTACACCATGTACACATTTCCAGGTGAAAGATACATATTAAAGGTACGAAAGCTAAAGATACCACTGCGAGAGCGTTAAAAAAGAGCATATTATCGTAATCTTAGCAGGGATATATAACACATGCAAATCTCATTTTCACTGGTATACACAGTATAAAATGAAAGTCATTTATACATATTCTGGGTTTTAAAAAAAAGGACACCATTCAGAAGCCTCCTGAGCGTTCCTCCACAATTGAGCTCTGGGAATAAACTGAGCATGCGGTCTGGCTCACGTAGCGCTTTATACACTGCGCTTGGAAGCATGGGGTCTGGAGGAGCAGCCTGGCGAGCTGCCTTCTGAACTTTTCTCCTACAAACACATAGAGGAAAGGATTGAGGCAGCTGTGCGAGTATGCTATGGCTTCAGTGACTTGCAGCATCAGTCGCATCCTTTTGCTGTTCTCGCACCCTGAACTCAGGAAGCCCTTCAGTTCCAGTGCTTTGAGGAACGCTGCAATGTTGTACGGTATCCAACAGCAGAAGAAGACCACCATGACTACAGCAACAAGACGAATGGCCGTTTTCTTGGAATTACGAAGTGTCTGAAGCTTCCGCAGCACCATGGTGTAACAAAATCCCACAATACTCAGTGGTATCAGAAGACCCACAACATTCATTTTAATAAAAGCTGAACTTTTCATGTCATTGTGACCTTGTTGATCTTTTGGATAAGCACTGCAAACTATTTCAGGGTCAGTCCCTTCAACTCCAATGTTCAGTAGCTCAGGAAATGAAGTTAGAGTAGCTATAATCCAGATGGCTACGCTAGCTAAAATCCCAGATAACTTTGTTCGGATTCTCAAGGCGAACACAGCATGGACGATAGCCAGGTATCTGTCGACACTCATCAGCACAATAAAGAAAATTCCAGCGTAAAAGCCAATGTAGTACACGCCGAGGACCATGGTGCACATGCCTCCGCCGAAACTCCAGGTACCTCTGGCGTAGTGAGCCAGGAAGGGGAGAGAGAAGATTAGCAGGAGGTCAGCGACGGCCAGGTTCAGGAGAGACACGTCAGTCATGCTTTTCAACTGAGCGCCCCTCAGGATCACCCACAGCACTAGCATGTTGCCCAGGAAGCCGACCACGAAGAACAATGAGTAGAGCACTGGGAGAAAATGGCTTGAATAGGTTCCGTAATCACACGGTTCAAACGTAGCAAAATCACTGTAATCATATGTTGTTGTACTGAAAACAGTAAGAAGAGAGTTACTACATATGAAATACAGGAGAATTGTGCACTTAGGTATTCAGCTCTTATGCATAACAACAGACTTTAACACTACTCAGACATGTGAGAGTTACATGTGCAACTCTGTGTTTTGTATATCATGCTGAAATCGATGTTTTGGAATGTAAACACACTCTATGGAATGCCATTCAAGGATTCAAGAATAAGGAGTAGAGCACTGGGAGAAAATGGCTTGAATGGGCTTCATATTCACATGGTGCAGTACCAAGATCATACTCATATTCAGTTGTTGGGATGCGGCATTCCTTACTTGGGGGAACTCATTTCAGTATAGATAAAATTATGAACAATGTTTTTTAGTGAGTCATAAGCATAGCAGAGTACTTGGTCAGTTTATAGAGTGTTTTTTTGTTTGTTAAGGAGTGCACATATTGTTTTATTTCACAACACAAAATAAGGAATTAAAATATGATAAAAATAGATGATATCCCGTACACGCATTATGATTTCACAACTTCACGCGTTAGTATATGGTGAACGTGAAGTCATGTAACCGTCCGTGCACAGAAGCGAAAAATAAGTTGACGAATAATGAGAATAGAACCACATGCAAGTAATTTGCATAATCTGAACAAAGAATGAATGACACTAAAGCAGCTGTGCAACCTGAATACAAAGAAATTGACATGCGTAAAAATGTATGTACCTTTTGGACTTAAGTCACCAACTCTGATTATGACTCATGAAGCTTTAAAAAAGAAAAAAAAGAAATAATCGTCCCTTCAGCCGAGAGGGTTTTATATTTGGCTGTCAACAAACAGCTAGTTATTTGGAGGAACAACAGCTAACTTTTTATATAGAATGGAAAATGTATTTATGTAAAGTCTTTGAAACGAGATTCGAAGCCAGTAAATAAAAAGAGATTTTTATCGAGTAATAGTAGAGAAAAGGAATATCTCGGCAGCACATCTGATCTTTTTACCACATCTCTTTCAGTAAATTCCACCACGTATTCCATCAGACAAACACAGGAAGCATGTACACATTGTTGGGCAACACTTTATTTTAATGTGGCTGCAAAAATCTTTTATAATTCCCAAAAGGCTTAAATTAAAATATGAGCTGTCAGCATACATTTTCTGTGGCCTTTCATGAAAACGACACCAGAGAGCTTTTTTGTTTATCATTATGGGTCGACTTATGAGTAGGGACTCTTATCTTGCATGTTATTAATTGGGAAAGCTGTATAAGGTATACGTAGTGCTTCATGACAGTGTTCTAAATGCCGTCTTCAGAATTGCTTAACTAGAGGTTTATGCACCGCTTATAAATGTGCCATGAAGGCGTTCCCCTTCACATAGTGTTAGCATAGCTAACCCTCTGATATTCATAGCAAAATGATTCATGCTATAAATTCAACACAGCGAAGAGAAGTCAATACAAGCTTGTTTACTTTATTAAATGTCTTCTGACTTTATATGCAACTAAACACAGATATGGCCATATCTACATTATTAGCCATGCATTAAAAGCCATTAATAAAATGTTTCCCATATTTTCCAGATTGAACAGAACAGCTGGAGTGGTTTTGATTGTCTTTAATATTTGGAATGTAATATATTCTCACCTGAATGGTGTGTGAGTCTCAGAATCACTGCTGCTGTTCGACATTGTTGTCATTCTGTATCAAACACTAAAGCGTTATCCCTGGAGTTAAAGATACAGAAAAAGGAGAAACAAAAAGTCATAACGTTTTAGTGCTGGGTAAAACGTACGTGATGTTGAGCACATCAGTTTTTTTTTTGCACCACGGGTGTCTGTGCAAGTTGGTAAATGTCAGCTCGAAAAACGAGTCTGTAAACTGCAAAGAGATAACACTTATAAGTAAGTGTTAGCTGTGAAGACCAGAAGACACAACGATCGAGGTTAATGCATAAAGCAAAATCTATAATATATTTACAGTACAAATAACACATAATTAAAACAATATCTGGGCCAACGCTGCCACCGTACTGTATACTTACAGAAGTCAGTACTAAACTTGTCCTTTGGTGTTTAAAGTCAAAACTGAAATGAAATGCAGATGTTTGAGCTCTCTAGTTTTCACACTTCTGTTTTTGTGATGAGTGTGGGGCTCTACGGAGCCGTGCATGGCTTTGCACGTGGTTAGTTTGCCCAAATAGTAGCTAATGCTTGGGTGTGCAAAAAGTAATGAGGCTGTGATTATGTTTCCATGCACCGAGCTCGCTGAGTTCTGAGAAAAGCTTGGGCTGATAAAATGCGAGGTGATATTTTGAAACTTTTTATGAAAGTTTCAGTAGTGAATAAAAAGAAAAGTGGCTTAGCGTTCTCGAGGAGAAACAGTCAGATGGGCCGCCGTGTGCTTGAATAGAAATGAGCTCAAATTTCATATCGTACATTGTTTGAACTTTTATTAATATTGATAATTAATTAATTAACACGGCAGTGCTTTGTGGTTTCTTCTTGACATGACATTTCTTTTATATCTCATGAAACGTGTTTGTCTTATTTCAAGAGAGAATGTGAGAAAAATGAAAGAGAAGTTAGTGGGTGGATGAATGTTTATAGCTGTTACAATGTACAGGAACTACATTTCAATGTATTACATATAACTATAAATAGAAAGAGGTTCTAGCGCATTATTGGCAAATGCTCAAGCTTCCTCGTATACTGGGATTCTTAGTGTGCATGTTCTCTCACAGAACAAAGCATAGAAAAATGTTAAAGGGGGAAAAAAAAACAAGCAAGATGCAGTGGGGATTGGGACAGAAATTGCGAAACGGCAGAAAAATAGGACAATTGAAACCATAAACCATTCAGCATATACTAATGTGTGTAACTAAATTGGTAACTTGTGAGTCCTGCTTGCAGCTTCTACTCAAAGCCAGGATGTTGGAGCTGTAAAGCAATAACAATACCACTGACTTCATTTAAGTCAGTTCCCGATTGCCTAATCACGCATTTCGACATAGTGCGATCTTGAGAAAAAAAACTTGTCTTATCTTCATCACAAGGAAAAAAAAAACAAACCCATGGCCCTCTGGATTTCAATAGGGTCCCATGCTTTTCCTGATGTGTTTCTGTGTTGATTATATATGGAAATTTAGTTGCAATAGGTAAACTACATTGTTTATGAGTTGTTAAAGTGTAGAATCTGTAACCTAATCAAAGCCTAACTCTTAAAACTGAATGACTTGATACATTTTTTGCTATTCTAGCATTTAATATTCTAGCATATCTAATATTTGGTTATGGGGAATTTATCCATCCATTTTTATACAGCATGTCTGTCAGGGTTGATTGGAAGCTGGAGCGAATCCCAGCTGACTTTGTGTGAGAAGCAGGGTACACCCTGGGAAGGTCGCCAATCCATCGCAGGGCTAGTACAGACCATTCACACTTATAGGTAATTCAGAATAGCCAGTTGATAAGTCAGATAAATCGTCCACAAAGCACACGCCAAGTTAATTCGCGGTTAGTTATTTGGAAGCAAGCTATAAAAACGCTGAACATGAATAACAGCTTATTTTGATAGTGCTGACTTCTGAAAATAGAAAACCTGTTCGTGATACATTTTCAATGGGATAATATGTAAGAATGACTACAGGACTTAACAGAGATACAACTCATAAAAGGCGATCTGTGAAAGTTTCCGCAAATCAGTATGGGTCGAAAAAAACGTGTCAAGGTGATTTCTTGACATTAGTTAAAAAGTCTTTTCCACTTTCGGTTTCATAAACAGGTAAGCAAATGACAGGCACGCAGTCATTTTGTGAAACTCTTCACGGATCATGTTGGTTAATTAGAGATGGATTTGAGTCATGGGGAAGTCCAGTATTGACTCTAGAAACATAAATAAAATAAAGCGACAAAATGTATTGCGAACAGTTTTGAGGTAATCTCTGAATTGATGTAATCTCGGAAATCAGCACTTCAGACAACCCTAACCTAACTGATTACTTGATGGGGCACAGTGATAGTCTATCAAATGTGGTTAGGTCATATTAAGGGTGCAGAATTGTACCTAAGCTACTGACTAGTTATTGTTTTGTGTCATATCAGCATTATGTTGCAGTGGGGGGAAAATGAATTTCAGACATCGAAGGCAAGACAGGAAATTTACGTGAATAATGTTTCAATCTATAAGAACAATAAATCATTTGCATTAGGTTGTTTTAGCCACTGCTCCAGTCTGTTTGTTTAAAGCGAAAAAAAATCTCACTTTTTGACAGTATGGGTGTCGCACTTTACCAAAAAAGATTTGGGGTTTGGTCAGTTGAGCTTGAAGAGGTATCGTTTCAACCGTTTTTGGTATTTTTTCATTTTTATTTTTAAAATGTCTAAAACACAACCTAAGCTTTTGAAAATTATATTATGACGTTATAATATACACACTACCAGCCAAAAGTTTGGACACAATGTTGTAATGAATGTAATTCAATGTTTGTTTCTTTATTTTTATTACTTAAAAGACACTTCATGACTTAAAGTAATGATGGACTGTTGTTTCTCTTTACTTAGTTGACATAATATGGATTACTCCAGTTGTTCAATAGGGCT
>JAQQZX010000033.1:3130875-3154885 GCA_030068355.1 Notoglanidium maculatum | reverse complement strand
GACTCGTTTGTTTGCTCCTGCACCTAAACACACACACACACACACAAACGCACACACGTACCTCTACACACCCACACGCACAACACATCCTGATACTCACACACTGTCATTAGCATAACACATGCAGACCCACAAACACACACACCCAGGCTACTCTGGATTGAGCATACACATACACTCCGGGTCCATGCTTTCACCCTCTGAAGTCAGATCGAACCTGAGAGCAAGATCATCTTGGATCGAATTTTGTTCTATCATACTGTAACACAATATCATGTCCTATTCTGACATGACATAACAGCCGTAATATTTGTTTGATTGATTCTGATTTAAATCTATTTTCCCGAAACTGAAAATGGCAAGAACTGTAGGGTTTATTAACTAACCATTACAGACATCAAACACTGTCCTGTTGCTATTTGCAAACTAGTCAAAGCAGTGGTAGGAAACCTCGCGGGTGTGGCCCTTTGCACATGTCCATCTTGAAAGCCCAGATCAATGACGTCTTGGCCAGTAAGTCTTGCTCAGTCACTGAAATGGCAGCTCTTATGACCCCCCAACCCCTTTTTTTGATCTCTGTTGGTTTGCTGGGAATGAATGGGTTTTAATTTGTTCGTTTTGAGATCTTTTTTTTTTTTTTTAGCATCGCAGGTGCTTGTACATGCAGGTACGGATTTCACGACAGCGTGGAGGCCCTGACCTATGACCTCTGTTCCTAATGTGCAACATATATGATTGTGCTTATGCTGTTTTACTTTTTTACTGTTTCAAGATCCAAAAACCATCAGGTGCCTGTCTCGGTGGGAACCTGGGCAAATGTAGTGGGAACGCAGGTAGTTCTTTTGACAATGTCAAGCTCCCACTTGAACTCTGTGACTACTAAAAATAGACACAGACATGGCAGTTTCAAGAGTGCCTGAAAACACCGTTTTCCTTGATCTGGCCCACACTGGTGGATCTAAAATTTCACTTCAGTAGATACGGGTCAAATTTGACCTGGAACAGCGCCAATGTACAAAAATTTGTACCACCTGTATATTGTTTCATTGTCATGGGTCAATTTAGGAAATCATCAAATTTCAGGCCCCCCCCAGATATGACCAGCACGTACGGGTGAAATATAGACACCCCTACCTATCTCTACATTAATAACCTATTCTATTTCTAGAAATAGAAGAACAGAACGGAATAAGTTCACACTTTGTTTATCAGCGTCGTCAGTATCGGTCACGGTCTCGTCGTTGAAGGTAAAAGTCACTTGCGGCATCGTCCTCGTCTCTCATTTGACTGATTTCCGCTCATTCTAACACTGGTGTGGAAATAATCGCTGATGAATTCGGTTTCGTGTTATTTCTCGCAATTTCTTGCAAGGTTTTTAGACTGACCTTTAGACTGACTAAAGGTCAGCGCTCCACCATGCTTGCACATCTTTGCAGCAGACACCAAACAAGGTTAGAAACCAGACTAAATAAAAAAACATTTCCATCTTGTTTTGGTTAAATATGTTTCTTGAAGTAGAGACGTTAGTATTTTGCTTGTTGATAGTCAAAACATGAGCAAGGTTTTTAGCGTTTTTGGCTTATTTCCAGAAGGGATGAGTTTTTCCAGATTAACGCACATTTAAAGAATGTTAATATTCCTTTGTCAGACTTGAATCAGATCAAATCGTCATAGGACGCTGTTGGTGGATGCAGAGAATGTCCCAGGAGAGGGTGCTGTTGCTCTAATTTCAATCAAACTACTGAAAAATTATGATTCACTAGACAGTATATCAAAAACATCACCGAATTAATTGCCTAATGCGCTTACAAATTACAACTAATTATTTTGCCATATATGTATACACAGCCAGGTTGTTTGTTTTTTACGTTTTATTAGTTTACGCAGTATTGTCAATTAAATAAGGAATAAGTCAATCAAATCCCTTCCAAATCATTGTATTTGTAGACTTTCGGACAGATTCTAAAGTGACTCTTAACATGACCGCTTTAATAAGGGTAAGCGCACCTGTTTGTTCAACCAGTTAGTTCCTGAACTACAGTAAAGTCAAGATTTACATTTCTGGAGATCGAGTTCGTTTCAAGTTCAGTTTTTGTTTTACGTTTGGACAATTACGAGATGTCCAAAGACTTGACGAGCGTTTAAGGGGGTTTTATTTGAAAAATTTACAAGAAGTGAATAGGGAAAACTTCGATGAGCAATTTCATGCTTCGTGTTTTGCGTGCGTACCTGCTGTCCCTTTCAAATCTGTGCTGAAGCACCTTGCTGCACCTTCCTGCCTTTAGCAACCTGCCCAGAATGAATAAGAAGGTGTAAAAGGTGTGAAAAGTGCAGGCAGCAGATCTGAAGATAAGGCCTGAAAATAACACGCGCTTGATCTTATCAGCATGCTCAAAGGAAACTGTGTACATAACTCAGGCTCGCAGTCTGTTCACAAAGTTCACTTCATTTGCAGTAAATGGTAATAATGTTTTTAATTGATCTAGCCCACTAAATGTTAATTTAATGCATTGCAGTCTGAATATGCGCCTAACAGAAATGTATCATTTGTATGTTCATAGAAAGCACCAGAATAGTGAAAATGTATTCAAAAGTCTGGTTAATTTTTAAGACTATATTTAAAAAGCAAAACAAAACTGGAAAGTAAGTGTGTACGTAAGTTCTTTCAAACCGAATGACTTTTACGGTGCTAAATTTAACCAATGTGGGGTCTGTATCTAGTTTTGAATCTGAGATGAGTCACTCGGTACGACGACAACTTGTGTCTTGCTGTATTACATCCATAAATATCTACAACTATAAGTGTTAAGACACTCCGGGGATCACTCAACCCCGTTCCCTGAACACGTTCACGCACATGAAGCAGAATTTCTTGAAAATCATCGGGAGATAACGGTTTTTTATTTTCACAACTCTGTCCGAGAAATCGCAAACCTCCGACGTAAGTAAATTACTTTAAAAAATGTTTGTTGCATATTCTGGTTAATTTGCTAATTCATCCTTTGTTACTCACATCAGAGTGTGCAGCGCACCAGACACCTTTAACACAGTTTACACCATTATTAGCATGGCCGAGCATGGCCGCTAGTGTCACGCTGAGTTTCAAGATCGCGCGGAAGTTGTAAAGCCTGCTTGCAAACCGCACTACACACGCTACGATGATGAGAGTCCTGATACTTTATCAGCGCTAACGTTGTGAAGGAACCTCTGATATGCTTAAGAGTACCAAGCCATATTGTTTACTTAGTGTTTTTAAGCTAAGGCCTTCGTTTCACTAATGTAAATGAATAGTCTTAAATCTAGTAGTAGTAGTTTAATAAGGAAATAAAAAGGAACAAAAATGCCATATAATAATAATATCATTTTAACTCATTGTATTGTTTGCTTTTTTTTTTTTTTTTTATTTGTCTAAAATATTTGTCATATTATACAATTGTAATATTATTTCTACGGGATTTATTACCATTATAACAAATTTATTTCCCCTGCATTCGATTCAACGCTCTTTTTAATAATAAAAAAAATGTGCACAAGCTTCTACGCAGACATCCTCCCCCAACCCCAAGATGAAAGTTTTCTGTGTGAATTAACAAAGAGTGTTTGCGTGCAATGACGACTTGTTTGTCTGATAGTGTGAAATAAAACCTTCCACAACCCCCAACTTTGTTCAGGTGTGAAGTGTGAAAATACCACAAGTCTGTGTGTGTGTGTGTGTGTGTGTGTGTGTGTGTGTGTGTGCTGCTTTGCATGCACCCACAGCTATCTTTACTAATCTAATTCTCACGGGATACTGACGACTCTTTTGCCTTTCAATTCAACTTTATGCCTTTCTATGCGTACGCAGGTGCGCAGTACTTATTGTACCACCTTATATGTAAATCACTGAGAAAAACCCCCCAGAAAACATACAGTCCGAGCATCTGTACAGGACCTGACCCTGATCTGAGTGCTGCGTGTCACAACTGACCATCGTGCAGAACAGGACGAGGTTTAACAGAGCTTTTTACACAATAAGCAAGCAAAGACAAACTCTTTATGGTAAAGCTGAGGAGGCCGTGGTCTTACAAGGAACCAAGAGCCAGCAGGGGGAGCTCGTCATCCTTCAGTCCAAAAGTCTGGCAATCGTGCTTAAAGACAAACAACATTCATAAAAAACGGTTTGATTTTGGATATGATTTTCCGATATGAATCAACGTTAATTCAATTTTGATTCGTAAGGCAACAATCCGATTTTCGACAATACCACCAAGTCTACGATAAAATTTAGTATCCTCTTATCGATACATGACCAACATTGTTCAGAACCTGGGCCTCATTAGCTTGTCAGTTTATAAAAATACGAATTTTTGTTCAGTCCTGTTTTGTTGCCTCGAATTCATCTCAATCCTGGCCTTTCAAATCAAATCCTCTGATATTTACCCATTTTTGTTTTTTATTTACCCATTTTCCCATTTAATGACCGTGTGAACTCGAGCTGGCACTTACGCCACAAGTTTGCATAAAAACCTGACCATGCATGTTGCATCAAATCCGTGATCCGTGACGTCTGAACACCTGCGTGAATGAACAGAAAAAGAAAAAAAATCCCTCAAGGAAAATTGTCACCATATCCTAATTTCACAAATGTGCTTCAAACCTAGAACTGATGCAGAACTGTTCGAAATATCGACCTCGAATGACATTTTCAATTAAAATGTGTTCTGGGAAATTTACGGTTACAGACGTCCCGAGCTTTTCTGGTCTAGACTATCTGACATATAAATAACTCATCATGGCAAAGTCGGTCAAGTGGACACCCACACTTCACCATCAGCTTTTGGTTCCTCTTATTGTTTCTTCTGTTCTTCTAAGGTATTCGTTGTTCTTTTTTTGCTCACTAAAGGTTAAAGCAGCTGTAATCTGCATTGGGTTGCATTTAAAAACAAAACTGGCCTGCAACGCTGTTGAATCCTTCTTTCTGACATCAGTTCTGTATGTTATTCAACTCATATAAACGTTTCTAAAAGTTGAAACCACAGCGAGGTTAATCTGTTATTCGTTACCGTTTCTATAGTAACAGCTCACGGACGTGTACGGACGCGCTACTTAATCTAAGAATAATGCTGAACAGGATTTCTAAACCTGTTGTTTAACGACGTAAAAACCTAAAATTGTACGTGTTTTTTTTTTTTTTTGTTAGGAGACATTTATTTAACGTTTTTAGAAAGGAGTCTGAGGTGTACGTTTGTACCAGTCACGGTGCTTTGCAGAGTTTCTCAGGACAGAAGTCGCTCAGTTTCAGTCTCAACAGGAACTAGCTTGTCTCTCAGACGTTTCACAACATCTACCTATTTAATTCACTGTAATGCAAGATTAGCAGTGTACAACATTACTTAATGCACTCTTTCTACTATTTTACCGTTTCTATAGTAACAACGTACACAGGGTTTGTGTGGACTTGGACTCCATGTAATCTACAACTAATAGATGAGCAAAACGTCTTAAAATGTGTTGTTTAATCAATAACAGTGTAAAATACGTGGTATATAAATAGGAAAGTTACACCTCGTATTTGAGTCTGATGCTCAGTTCTGGCCACAAAGTGTAAGCATATTTACTTTGGTCCAATTTCTTTTTAACGTGCTGTCAGAATCCATATAAATATGGGATTGAGGTATGTAGTTTGCGTGATGCTAAACCGCTGTGAGCTTCCGTTACTACAAATTTTCATTTTTGGCAATAAAGCATCTGCTGGCTAAAATGAAAATGATTTCCCTCAGTTAGCTACCGCTTTGTAGCATAGCTTCTTGCCCAGCTTGACAAGCTACGACTGCAAAGTAGCTTCCCCAAATACGGCGAGCTACATCAGCCTCATGTCAACATATCAATGGTTATGCACTTTATTTTGTTAAAAATTCTGTTTAATATTGGTCTTAAATGATGTGAAGTCCCTGCATGCGTGCTGTGCCGCTATATAAACAGCAACGTAGTGAGGAGCGTATTAATATTATCAGTCTTTCAGTAAAGAACCGAACTAAAAATTCGGCAGATTAGAAATTTTTCTTGATTATGTTGTTGATAGTTCAACAAGCAAGTTTGAATTCAGTGACCCTTTCAAAATGTAATGAATGGCACACACGGTTTGCAAAGTGCAAGATGAATCCTAAATCACTTTTGGAAAAATGCGAACATGAAATCCCTCATGTGAGAAGAAATTTGGCATTTCTGTGTAAAATTGTACATTTGTTTTCACAATTTTACAAATCTTCAAGATTTATTTATTTATTTATTTTTCCTGAGTCAGGGTTAGCTTAAATGGTTACATATTTTCATTTACAGTGTGGAATTGACATCATTAAAACATAAAAACGAATAAAAACATTGTTTCGTAGTGAAACCTGTGCTTCCAATTGCAGTTTTCCCCGCCAGACAAACTGGATTGTCCTTTCTTGTGTGAATGCTCATGCGAACGATTTACAAATCATAATTATCCAGTTTAACATACGTGCGCATTTAATTTTTCGCCATACTTTCTCTCTGAGCAGATTTCCAGCCTTGATACTGGCTTGTGTGGGTATCTTACTGTACAATTATTATACAGAGATTTATCATTCAGGGTTTCTGTGATTTGATGAGGTTGAACGCAATGATCATATCGCCAGCTACTTATTCCTTATCTTTGCTAACTATGTAAATAGTGGTGCATTTTCTAATGTTAAATTCTGGCAAGACTTTCCTCCTTGTAGCGAGAACTGACTTTCTAAGAACGAGCTGCATAATGTTTGTGTGACTCATATTTGTCTTTAGTGAAGAGGAGTTTCGTTTCAAATGACTGGTTGAGTGTTAAGGGGATTTTAGAGTCAAATGTCAAGTGTGTGTGTGTGTTACATTTGCGTACCACCAGGAGGCGCACAGGGACTAGAAATGCAAAATCTAAAGCTTTGAACTTCTTTGAACTTTTGCTTTGTGCCAGACAGTCAGGCCTCCCACTAAACACTCTCGAGTAGGAGTTAGTGTGAAAGAGGCGAGGAAGAGGTTGGGTGGAACCTTTATCACCAGCAAGAGGTGGAAAATACTTGGGAACTTGTACTTTGTTAATATAATTACGTATTATTTATTCTTTACTTGAGTATTAATAAATAATATCTGTACGCTTACATAATTTACACATCCAGAAAAAGTTTACCTCCTTACTCATTACAAATCCTTTCTCTCCTCCTGTCAATACCTGCATGCTATATATATCAATCAAACTGGATCGGTTTAGCATCCAGATATTTCAGTTAGACAAATCTGCATGCTACAAAATATAGTTAGCTATTCCTGTGCATCTGAATATGATTAAGCTGCTGGACTGCGATGCAGAGCTTGGAACCTTAGTAAAATGTTTCAGTATGAGACTCGTTTAAAACGACGTGCCTGCTTTGCCTCCCTAGAAGGCATCCAAGTTGAAAATGCACATTGAGGTAAGTTGCAAACTTGTTTGATAAGCTGCCTATATTTCACTAAATTAACCTGTTTCTTTGCTAATGCCTGGTTAGACTAGCATTGTTTCCTGTAGCTGACTGAATTGACTAGGCAGCAAGTGAAATTCTGTGGCATGGTGATGCAGTGGTTAGTAATAAAGATTGGACACCCTGAAAAGAGGTAAAAACAATAGGGGGTGCCCAAACATATAGTAATCCTTTTTATCTGAAATTGTAACTACTAAAAAATAGTTTCTATGCTCATGTCTGGAAGAGTCTTGTAATACTGTACAATTCCCAACACCCCTAAAGTGGACCATACTCGTTAAGGTCTGTGCTCTTGGAGACAACAAATGGAGACATCTGTAGGTGAATTAGCTGTTGAGCTTGTTTAACACACACTACCTTCAGAGTGTCTGAATTAGATAGTGTCAAGTGTCTCCAGATGAACGCTAACGTTAGCTAATTTCTAGCTTTTACCTTAAGTTACAGTTTAGCTAACTGATGCTAGCTAGCTGATAGCACTTCTCCTCATTTCCAACTTTGCTTGGCATTTCATTACCAATGTAAAATGCTGTATATTATCTAATGTTAGCTAGGACTCTCCGTCATGAGCAGTGACACAATGGAGATGTTGTAGAGAAACATCAATAGAAAGTTTATTACTTAATTTTAATTGTGTGGCTGTGGTGGTTTAGTTAGTCTTTTGTCTTTTTGATGTTATTTGAACAATATTAAAATCCATGTGTGAGTAATTGTATTAGTTCAAATTATGACTATTAAACTCAGGTTAGTTGTCATTCACAGAGTCAACATGAGCAAGAGGAGAGGAGATATCCAGGACTTTTTTCATGCTAAAAAAAAAAAGAGTAAGATTTTTTTCTTACAGTGTTTTGGGGGGGGCTGTCATGCAGGCTTAATACTGAGCAGGTGAGTTTTACATTTATGTGCTGTTGTATGAAGGAAGCAGTGGAAGGTCAGCAGGCAGGATGAGGTTAGGAAGTCCAGACAGAGTAGCAAAGAGGTGAATTAGAAAGAAGATTGCACTTAAAGATGTATGTACTCATACTAGACATTTAGGCAAATGGTATGAGGCATGCACCTCTGCTTCACTGGGTTCCCTTTACACCCTGAAATAAAGCAGATCCCTGATTGTCGGCGTATAATTCAAACTCTGGTGGTTAACACTGTCACCTCACCGCAAACAGGTTCTGGTGTGAACTGCCAGACCTTTCTGTCTGGAGTGTACATGTATATGGGTTTCCTCTGGGTGCTCTGGTTTCCTCCTACAGCTCAAAGACATGTAGATTAGGTCAGCTGGTTACTATAAATGGCCTATAGGTGTGAATGTGAGTGTGAATGCCTGTCTGTCGCGCTGGTAGCCCAGTGATAGACTGGCAACCTGTCCGGGGGGTAGCCTGCCTCACCAAAACGTCTGCATCGGCCCTACATAGAAGTGCGGAAAAGATGAAGAAAGAAAAAGATTATCAAACCATATATTGTTAATTATACATATAATCAGCAAACTCGCAAAGATTTAATGATGCCTTAAAAATTTTAACTGGCTTCAATTTTATTTTACTTGAAACTGGCAAGTTATCGTCTGCTCACTTGAAAATGTATCCGGAGTTGAGCTGATGAATACACTGTTCTGGAGAAAAAAGAAATCAAGCATTTTCGGAGATAAATCATTTAAAGAGTTGCAAAGAGACCAAAATCTTCTACAAGTTTCCCCAATAAGGTATTACAAGAAGAGATCGTGGTAGTGCTGTTATTCTCTCCAGGAAAGGTTGCACCAAGTATATCAGGTACCGATCATTTAGAAACTACATTTGCATCTACTCTCTTTTTTGCTCATTTTCTTGAAGACTGCTGAAAATTCTTGACTTGACTGTATATAAGACAGAGTTTCTTGAAAAGACATCCTTTATCGGTGGAGCAAGCCCAAGTGTTTGGGTGGTGAAACCAGTTTATATTTAAAATAAAGAGAAAAAAAAGTGATAAATGAATGTGAACTGGTTTCACTTTTTACACCTTCAGAAGCACTAGCAAATTACTGTAAATTAAAGTCACTGCCAACCCACGTGAATGTTTTTGGGATGCCTAAAATCATTCAAAAGGGACAAAAACAAAAAATAAATGACTTGACACTTGATTCAGTGGACCTATTTGTTTTGTTGTCCATGGAGTAAACAAAAGTACCTTTCCGTCCTGAACCTTTCCACTTGCTAAAACTAAATTTAATGTCATTAATCTACCCAATGGAAAATTAAACCTTTTGCATAAAAAGTGCTATGCTTTGTGGAAACCCAACACTGCTGATCACTGTCATAATGCCACCCTCATAGTGAAGCTTGGTTGCATCATATCGGGAGTTACCCTTGTGGGGTTAATATAAAACATAAAGGTTGTGATTGCATAACTTTTCACCCCATTTGCTGTGAATCCCCTAAACTAATTTCAGTGGAACCAGCTGCCATCAGACTCCGCATTGCTGACTGAAGTCCATCTGGGTGGAATTGAAGTGTCACATGATCTCCACATAAATACACTCGTTTTTATAACTACACCCCAGATTGTTAGAGAACATTCCTAAAGCAGTCATGAAGACCAAAGACGTTTAGAAAAGTATTAGGGTTTTTTTTTATTATTATTAAAAAAAATCTTAGATATTGAACACCCTGCTGGGTATCAATATATCCATACATTATCCATGCTTCCATATGGATGGAGAAATGTTCCATATTATTTAGTGTAGATTTATGACATACAGTCATGGGAAAAAGAAAGTACACCATACCAGATTTCAATATGTAGTCATATTTTTTCCCAAAAAGTACAAACATTGGGGAAATAGTACATCCTATAATTCAGTAACCTAAAGAATCACTTTTAGCAAAAGTAACTTATCTTAACGCTCACGTTATTGTGAAGAAATGTTGATCGACTTTTCTTTAGAACATTGCATGAGTTCATTGGTGCTTGAGGGTATTTGTCACAGTGTCTCAATGGGGTTGAGGTCTGGACTTTGATTTGGCCATTCCAACATCTTGATTTTTATCTCTTTTTTATATATTCAGATTCAGCCATTTGCTAGCGTGCTTGGGATCATTGTCCTGTTGCATGACCCAGTTTTGGCTCGGCTTTACATGCAGGACAGATGTGCAGGTCTCACGTTTGTCTCTGCAAGTTCCCAGTCTTGCAAAGCAATCCCAAATCATCGGCCCTTCACCACCATGTCACCATGTCCATGATGGGTACGAGCCGTTCATGGCAATATGCTGTGTGCGGTTGTTGCCAAACATGGTTTTGTGCATGATGGCCAAACATCTTAACCTTGGTCTCATCAGTCCGAAGGATATTGTTCCACTGGGCCACTCACTCCTGGGAAGGCTGATAACTGTCTTGAAAGAACTCCATTTGTAAACAATCCCTCTTCCTGTAGATTGATTATTTCAATTTTTTGGAGACGGCCTTATAACCCTTCCCTGATTGATTGGTTGACTGAAGCAGCCATTGCTTCTTGCTTCATTGCTTCATTCAGTGGCAAGGAAACACTCCCTGAGACGACAAGAGGAAGAAACCTCTGGAGGAACCCATCAAAAAGGAACCCATCCTCATTTGGGTGGCACTGGACAGTTTGATTACAACTAACACATTTCTGTAATAGGGTCAAGATTTGAGAACAAGACTGTTGGTGGTAATTTGAGTCCTATGCCATTGTAGCAGAACCGCTCGTCAACAGCAGTCCAACGATATTTTCACCGTTCTAGGTGTATGTTGAGGCAGTTCATATGGTGCCATCCTCAACAGGAGCAAGTGGATGACTCCAACCAATTATTAATTACTCTTTTAATGATTTTGGAAGTAGGAAGAGTGAACTTTTTTTCCCTCCACCTGGTTTCTGAATATTGGTTTATCCTTTTTGGAAAAATGACTACCTGTACATATTAAAATCTGTTGGGTTTTCTTTTTTTGACATCTGAGGTTGCTTGTTTGTTTACAGAAATTGGCGAAGAGTACCCAATTGTTATTTAGGTGATGATAAATCAAAACACAGAAATAAAGGTGGGCGTGCTTTCTTTTTCCCGTGACTGTATGCTCATGCTTGGTCGATGACTCTTGTCGGAAACATCCTGCTTCTTTGACTATAATCTTGACTTCCTTTATTTCAAATAAGTGTTGTATAATACTGTAATTGTACGATTGCATAAGTTTGACTGTAATAACTATATATAACCGCAAAACCTTTAAGCAAAGAAAAGTAGTTGGAGCAAAAATGTTTGTAAGCTTTAAGTTACATTAATTGTTTGTATACACCGTATTGTGTATTTGTATATATTCTGGTTTTTGTTTGAAAAAAAAAAAGATTTTAAAGAAAATGAATTCTGTGCATATTTTCTGTGGGTATTGTTTATCCGGCCAAATTTTGGAAAAAAGAGAAGCGATCCCCTTTCAATTTCAGAGATGTGGAGCATTTGTGCAAGGAGGAGTAGAATATAATTGCCAAATCAAGATGTGCTAAGATTGTAGACTCTTACCCAAAATAGTGAATATTGTATTACAAGCAAAAGGTGGTTTAATAATTTATTAGTTGAAGGGTATGAATGCTTATTGCAAGTTTTTTTTTCTTGTGCTCAACCACCAACCTGGAGGACTAGGAGTTTGTCATCAAGGTTCTTATCCTCTAGATCAGCTGCCATCCAAGGCTAGCAAGCCTAGATCTTCCTGGTTTGATATCAGATAGGTTTCTTCTAGACAGATTTCTTTACTAGGCTATCAGCTTGCTGATATCTGTCTGTCTATTTAACCAATAGCTGGGGCAAAGTTGGTGAGTGCTAGGGCATGTCCACATGCTGTTGGGCATTTGCAATGCATCTCTGGAGCCCTTGCCGCTCTGAGATCCCCTACAGTTTAGCCTGAATCTGTTAGTTAACCGCTCCTATGCATTTCCATAAGGAGGCTCTGTAGGAGTCTTGGTAATGTAGAGACATGCAAAGCCATCAGGATTGTGGAAGATCCCACACATCCCTCACACAAACTATTCACCCTCCTGCCATCTGGCAAGAGAGACCGAAGCATTCAGACCCTCACTGCCAGACTGTATAACAGGTTCTTCCCCTAAGCCATCAGACTCCTTAAAACTCAGGGACTGGACTGACACACACACACACACACACACACACACACACACATATGTACATTCATCTACCTCTATAATTCTTGCACATTCGATTTGGATAAGCGCTGCACTGTCTTGTCTTTTGATGTCTGCACTGTTTGCACACATGCACGTTATGTTGTTTTATGTTATCTCCTGTTGCACATGTGCACTTTTGTACTTCTTTGTTGTCTTATATGTAGCACCTTGGTCCTGGAGAAACGTTGTCTCATTTCACTGTATTATCTGTATATGGTTGATATGACAATGAAAGGAACATGAACTTGAACTTGACTATGTACTGGCATGAGAGACTTCTGCAATTAGTTACTAGCTAACGGCAGTTTGCCTATAACACAGTAGATGCATAGAATTACTCCATGGTAGTACCACGAATGCACTTTACAAAGTGGGGCCTGAAAGACTGAGACCACATTGAAAATCTGGAATTTTTAGGAAAGTTTTAGAAAATCTGGAAGGTTTTAGGAAAGTTTTAGAAAATCTGGAAGGTTTTAGAATTTTGAAACATTTTAAGACGAAGAAAATTCCATATCTTGAATATACTCAATAATATAATTCATAATGAAATTGTTATATTAAATTAGAGCTGGCTTTGGGTTTTTATTTTTTATTTTTGGTTAACAAAAACCCTGTCTAACTTGTTACTTGATATTTTTTTATATGTTGCAATATCACGTTCGGACATCGTTTAACTTGATTTCTTTTTTTTTCTTTTCTCTTTTTTTTTTTTTACCTCAAAAGCCTGCAATTTTAACAGTGGAATAAAACATAAACAATGACCCTGTTGTGTGGAAAAAGTTGCCGTATTACACCACTAGAGGTCATTATCCCATGAACATTGCCTTACCACCATGGTTACTGGTCAGATCTCCTCAGTTTCAGAACAAATGAATCAAACATTCAGAGTTTAGGCAGAAAGTAAGCTAAAAGGTAATTGTAACTATTGGTTGATACAGGTGTGTTACATATACGTCTTAAAACCACTGCCAGTCAAGCCTTATCTCACACTGCACACTTATGAGAAGTTGACTCATTCTTTCATTTTCAGTCATTTGGATTATTTGTGATGCACCATTCACACACATGTAAAAAGGCTTTAGACGGATTACAGTTCGGACAGACTGCAGCACCGGCAGCAAGAGTTCTTCCAATGACTTTCTATTCCATGCTCAAAACACAAAACTAATGGTGAGTCTCTTTTTAGTGTAAGCATGTACACCCAAAATGTGAAACTTCCTCCCTCAAGACATACAGCAAGCATGCAACTTCAGTTTGCAATTTTAAAAAGCAGCCTAAAATGTTAGCTTTTCTCTAGTTTTATATTTGTTCCATAACTATTTGTTTGTTTGTATATGTACATGTACAGTATGTATGCATGCACGGATCTGTTTTATTTGTTCGCTTGTTTTAAAGATTTAATTTAAAAAAAAAAAATTTCCCCTGAGCAACAATTTCCAATTCATTGTTTTTACTTTTATCATCATTGCCATTGACTTTATTATTATTGTTAAAAATTATTTGTTAGTAGAAATTTTCCTTCTCAGTGGTGCAGAGGATATTGTTGCTGTCTTGCAGCTCCACGGTCCTTGGTTCAGTCCTGAGCTCCTGTGCTGTGAAGAAGTTCTCCCCGTTTCCTCTGGGTTCTCCTGTTTCTTCCCTGTCAAAAAACATGTTGGTCATAAAACCTATTCGGGGCGAATTCCTACAGGGATCCACCCATGACCTAGCTCAGGTTAAAGTGCTTACTGAAGATTACTGAATGAATGAAATTATATTGAAGCATGAAACGTTGTAGGAAATAAAGCTTGTCATTGTACTATGAAAAAACTGCTCCCACAGGTGTGGATAGATTTCATAAGCTGGTCCATTCATTCAGGTGGTATGCTGCATTGCATTATATATATTTGAAATAAACTAGACGATTTTCTTTATATATTGTGTTTGTTTTGCATTAAATGTTAACCCTTCTTTAACCCAAGAGAAAATTACACGTTCCTCTTTTTTAAGAAACGGCACTTCCCTCATGGCCTTACATTGTACAGACTGCTGCTTTTTACATTTTTCATAATTAATTAAATTAATAACACGCATTTCTTATCTTATAATGAGAATCTTAGCTATGAACCACCATCCAGTTATCATGATATAAAAGAAATGCATAACCTCTGACCAACTTACTGCTAGTAAGCAGCCTCAGTTGTAGGTTAATGAGAGATTTTATTCATAAACCACAGAATGTTCCAGTCACTGAGGTGGGCATGTGTATTTTACTGTGAATGTTTAAATGTGGTTTGTTTTTTCCCCAAGAGAGAACTACTTTTCGTTTTTTGTCACAAGAGGACATTCCCTTCAAATAATGCTATTATTATAAAATTTGCTATTCCTACACATCACGTGTCTAATATAGCTTTTGAAGGATTATGGAATTTAGTTACTCGAAAGGATGTTATCCATGACGTTATTGCATTATAAACAAATTGCTCACTGGCTACTGGTCAACAGCCTCAGTTGTGTCAAGATACAATTTCGCAAGTGCTTCACAGAATTTTGTTTCGTTCTTTTCTACGTGCCACAAAATCTTAGAAAATGCACTGCATTTTCTCGCAGAGTTCTGAGAAGAACGGAACCGTTGCGACATATTAGAGTCTTAGTCCATCACCAACAATAGCTGAATGGCAGCATGAGACGTTCTCTAGGGAACCACCCTAGACATTTATTAGTCACACAGTCGAAAAAGAAAAAAATTCATTCAGAAATTATTATGATGAACCTTGGAGCTGTGAGGTAGCGAAGCAACCCGCTAAAACTATTTGAAGAAAAGAAGTTACAAGCATATGTTGAACTCAAATTCAAGCTCCAGAAAAATCAGAGTTAACTATAGACTGGTCAGAAGATATAATCTCGACAAAATCAGGCATAGAAAATACAGACTAAATAAAGGAAGAGTTTTTATTTTTTTTGGGCATGTGTAATATAAAGGAACAGGAATTCATAAATTCATTCATATAAAAGAATTCAACATTTATAAAGTTGTAGAAGCGACACCATATCATCAAAATATCTTAGTAATTTATGAGAAAAGCTTCGGGAAGAACAGTTTTCCACCTCCAGTAGAGTTCTAAAGGCTTGTAGAAAACACGTCAAGGAACACACGAACCTGTTCTGGTGGCTCGAGGTGGCCCGACACCTCTAACACACGTCGTGTTGAAACACATAAACACAAACTCAAATAACATACCACTTTCTCATAACTCTCACTATGTAATTCAGGGCTTCTGTACACATAACAAAAAATTCAGCGCCTCTACACATGTGAATTGGTGTGTGAAGGTGGTCACTCGTGCATGGCTAAATCTAAGATGAATTTAAACTCTTCAGGCCAGCATTGTGCAACCTTACGCTTGCACACCAGGTTAGGAGAATATCCTTTGTGACAAGGCGCTCCAAATGATGGTGGACTGGAAAAAGAAAATGTCTAAATCAGAACCGAAATCAGCACTGAATTGTGATTAGTGCTGAACAATTTGCATGCGACTAGAAGCATTTGAGTTCAAGATATAGAAACGAAACCTAAAACCGAAGATGTATTTCTGCTTCTCCTTTAGTTAAACTGCTGAAGAAAGTATCAGGTCCTTCTTAGGCGGGTTCTCGCTTAAATCTTCACTCCCACCCACAACAGGTTTACAAGAATTGAGAACTCATTTTTGAACTTGTCACCACAATGTTACCACGTAATGCTGCGTCATCAGACGGGTGACATGTGAAGCACCAAGCCTTTACCAGAGGTGTATCTTACTGAACTTTAAATCTGACTACATTTTGTGGTACTTAATCAGTTTTACCAAAACAAGATGGTGCAGAACATCACCGATTATTTTCCTATAACAATACCTCTTCAAGTGTTTTTAGTCATTACTTGTCCATATTGTTACTAGTACTAGTAAATCTAGTTAGTATTGCAGCGTTTTGATTGTGTGAAGTTAGGCATTGGTTATTTGTTCACAAACAAAAGGATGTCAGATGCTGTTGGTCTTCTTGGTTGCTTCCTCTGCAACACAGGATGTAGAAAAGGTGTTATACACTATTTATTTATATCAGCTGACTACTGTTGGCAAGCGGTTTCCTCTCTCTCTCTCTCTCTCTTTCTCTCTCGCTTTGTTTTTCTATCTCAATAATGACTAATATGATGTAAATTCAATAAACAAACCGGAAGGAGGAAAGGGTCACGTCGACAAGATCATTTTCAATGATTTATTTAGCTCTTTAGAGCAGCAAAATGTTACAACTTGCACATGCAAGAAAAAATAGCCAACATTTCATCCGGAAATGCCTTAAAGACGAAGTGTAAAAAGAGAATAGGAGCATACACAGAGCACTTTTTCAGATATGAACAAAGACTCAGTCGTCAAAGGAATATGAATATGATATGAATGTAAAAAATATAAAACATATGAGTACTTGCACACCATGAACAGGGCTATAAACCTAAAGAGATGCAATAATTCACTTCTATAGTGAAAAAAAAACAGGAAGAAAAAAATGTTGCATTATACATATAATATATCAAAAGGAAAAACCAAACAAACAAAAACAAAATTTTTTCCCCCCATCATTTTTCCTAAATTTGAGTTCTATTAGCTGAAATCACTAAACCATAACGTACGATAATAATGAGAATTATTGAAGCATTTCATGCGTAACAAGGAAGAGCTCATTAAAATGTTTATTCGTAATTACAACTACTAGTAAGGATACTAAAACTAAAACCTTGAATGCATTTTATATAGTTTTATTTACAATGCAAACGTAAAGTACATACACAAGTAATCAACCCTTTTAACACTACAGTTTAAAGTATTACGGCCCGGTACTAAAATTTCACAATAAGCCTTAATATTGAACCAGTTACAGAATGTGACATCTGGTGGAAAATAAATGTAGGGGTTTCACAGCAACTTAAAACTACAGAGTCAGCCAAAAACAAATGTATACACACGTCACGGCCACCACTTTGGAACTGTAGAGGCCAAAGGTAACTTGTACTAATTTCTGGTGACATTTAGTATTAAAATATTTATACACATTTTTCTTTTCCTGACGTGTGTATACATTTTGTTTTGTATATACTGTGAATAACATTGCAAACTATATCGATTTTTCCTCCTATTTCAATATTAATAGTATAGGCCAAGGGTAATTGTTAACACGATGTTACCACCACCATGGCTATAAGGGTGAACACCAGTGTTGGGTTAATTGAGCTAATATCTCAATTAATGCCATTTCAGTTCCAGGTTGTAATACTTCAAAATGTGGAACACTTAGTACACCATATGACAGTATATTAGTGCACTGTATGACCAAAAATATGTGGCACTTCACACCCATAAGTGAGTATTTACTAAACTGTTTGAATCGTCAAGAATGTCTTTATATTCTGTAGCATTATAATTTCCCCACACTGGATCTCATTGGCCCACGCGTGACAATGCCACTGCGTACAAAGCGAGGTTTATAAAGACATGGTTTGAGATGAACTGGAATGCTGACTTTGTGCCAGGCTTGGCTGAATGGGCAAATCCCTAGAAACACATGGAAGCCTTCCTAGAATGGAGAATTACATCTGGAACGGGATGTTCAATGCGTGTACGATCGGTCAGGTGTCCGTAATACTTTTGGACATGCAGAACTACTTACATAAAGTACAAACTACAAACTTTATGAAGTCTAAGGACCATGTGAAAATCCACAATCATATCGTGTTGTGATTCCAAAGCTGGACATTCCAATGCATCGTTGCTGTTCATGTGTTTATCACTTCTTTTTTAAGGAAGAATATAAACTATTGTCTAGGAAATTACTAGTTGATCAACGCACCATTTTATTTATAATCTCTTACAGAAAACGGCGCTCCAACACAACATTCAGAAGAATTCGCATCAACTGATTCGTACGCAAAGTTACAAATGTTTGGTTTGCGTACATAGCTTTAATCTCGATTCAATCCGTATGAGAGCCAATGAAATTATTCACCGCTACGCAAGTGGAATTGCTCACATTCTGACTTAAATATTATGTATTATGTACCTTTAGGGGATTAAAGGGACAGCCACTAGATGGCACTTCAGAGCCAAAACACCTCTGACAGACATTACGGTCAAACTTTATTTATTTTGCGATTTCATGCACAATGTTTCTCTTCAAATCTTTCCGCTGGCATCATGATTGTTGTATGTTCTATGTTGTTCTAAGATCTTACATTAAAAAGTGTTTTACTAATCTAGACTCATACAAAAAAACAGACCCTTTGATAGGTTTGAAGGCTAAGTTTGTAAAATTCAAACACTAACCGTAATTTATACTGAATAATTGTATAGAATAGTAACCAAGTGTGCACTTTGAGACACAATGCTAGTTTGTTTAGCCAGTCATGTGGTGCTACAATACAGCTGCTGTTTATGTCGGTCACTTCTGGGGATGTGTACAAACAACGCAGGAATTTTGCCACATGTACACATAGCTAAAAGCAAATATAATCCAGGCTTCACTGGGCTAAAAACGTAACAAGTCGAATTATGTACTTTAAATTTTTACACGACGTTTGAGATACACGTCATCCACATTTTCAGGTTAAGCATACATATTAAAAGAAGAGCAGATAAGGGTGACAAGGAAAGGTACAGTTTTGTACACTGTAGAGTGTGGAAAACATTTAATAACCTGCACTTACATAAAAGCAGGGGTATTCGGTATATATCACATCCAAATAGAATTGATCTCATGTATCTCACCAGCATGTAGAAAATGAAGGTTCATTTATATGCTGAGATGTGTAATATATGTAAGATTTCATGTTGCTCTGAAAACTGCAACCATTCAGACGCCAACTGAGCGTTCGTCCACACTTGTGGTCTGGGAATACACTGAGGCTGCGGCCCGGGTCACGTAGCTCTTCAAACACTGCACGTGGACGCATGGTGTCTGGCGCAGGAGCCTGGCGAGGTGCCTCCTGAACTTTTCTCCCACAAACACGTAGAGGAATGGATTGAGGCAGCTGTGCGAGTACGCTATGGCTTCAGTGACTTGCAGAATCAGTCGGATCCTTTTGCTGCTCTCACACCCTGCAGGCAGGATGTGCAGCAGCTCCAGCGCTTTGAGGAACGCTGCAATGTTGTACGGTATCCAACAGCAGAAGAAGACCACCATGACTACAGTGACAAGACGAATGGCCAGTCTCCTGGAAGTACGAAGGGACTGAAGCCTCCGGAGCACCATGGTGTAACAAAATCCCACGATACTCAGTGGAATTAGCATGCCCAAAATATTCATTTTAAAGAATGTGACACTTCTCACATCATTGTGATTACTGTCTTTTGGATAAGCATTGCAAACTACTTCCTTACCATGAGATCTGACTCCAAGGTACACTAGCTCAGGAAATGATGCTATAACAGCTGTAATCCAGACGACCACGCTAGCTATAATCCCATAAACCTTTGATCGGATTCTCAATGCAAACACAGAATGGACGATAGCCAGGTATCTGTCGATGCTCATCAGCACAATAAAAAAAATGCCAGCGTAAAATCCGATGTAGTACACGCCAAGGACCAGGCCACACATAGAGCTACCAAAAACCCATGTATCCCTGGCATAGTGAGCCAGGAAGGGGAGAGTGAAGATTAGCAGGAGGTCAGCGATGGCCAGGTTCAGGAGAGACACATCAGTCATGCTTTTCAACTGAGCGCCCCTCAGGATCACCCACAGCACCAGCATGTTGCCCAGGAAGCCGACCACGAAGAACAATGAGTAGAGCACTGGGAGAAAATGGCTTGAATAGGTTCCGTAATCACACGGTTCAAACGTAGCAAAATCACTGTAATCATATGTTGTTGTACTGAAAACAATAAGAAGAGAGTTACTACATATGAATTACAGGAGAATTGTGCACTTAGATATTCAGATCTTACACATAACAACAGACTTTAACACTACTCAGACATGTGAGAGTTACACGTGCAACTCTGTGTTTTGTATATCATGCTGAAATTGATGTTTCGGAATGTAGACACACTCTATAGAATGCCATTCAAGGACATAATTAAATATAAAATACGGCATTATTAATTAATTATGAGTATCATCCCTTTAACATGTAGGAGAGGAATCTTAAGAAGAGGCATTGCTTATCTTTGGGACAAATTTTTTTGTATAAACATGAGTAGGTCAGCTTGTCCTACAAAGAATATAATTTATTTATTTATTTAACACAGCAAAATGCTGGCCTTATTACAGTCAGAACACTAGCCTTATAATATATAATGTGCTGGATCAAGTGCTATTTTATAAAAACAAGTCTTGCTGAACAAGAAGTGTGAAAGCCATACTGTTAAACCACATTTGCAGTATAATTTGCACTAATTATAACTAGGATTATTTATGCAGCAATCAATATATTGGCAACACACCAGATTCCTGTTAGATTTCGATGCTTGCCATGCTCTTAATCATATATCATTATATCAGTCTTCTTTTTATTTTATTTTTAAATGCCTCTAGCTTTTATTTTAATTTAGTCATCTTTTACATTTGACAGGAAATGAAAAGCTTCTTCAGTCTGCATTCAATTTCTCTGACATGTTTTCTTTCTTAAAGGTCTGTGCTTGGGTTTAAAGGTGATGGACTAGAAACTATTGAAAAAGAAAAATCTGTGCTTCAAATGCTTCTACTCAAGAAAAATCTGGCAATCTCAGAGGTGTGATCTAGATATAGATCATTTACATAATCTAAATTGAGAATCGGGAAAACAGACTCAAATTCCTGTTTATTTAATAATCGCTCCAACAGGATTTTTAATATTTTTTATATATTCTTATATTTGGTTATCTTGACTGTCAAAAATTGGAGTCAAAGTCTACCTTTTTTAGAAATTATATATATATATATATATATATATATATAAATATGTTTTCATTTGTTCATCGAAAATCTTTGAAGAATGAAAGTTCGTTTAAAAAGTGGAATATGTGTTCATTCAGAATATTTATTCATTTATTAATTATTATTAATATGTATTTATTCTACCACATGCCTTTCATTTAATTCGCATGTGCAAATGAAATTCATGCAGTGAATTAAAACAGGAAGGATGCCCACTTTTTTTTTTGGTAAGTCTTTTAACGAGTGCCTTAATGGTGTCTTCGTAACACATTTATAAACTATTCATAAAGTGTTTATGGAAGACTAATATCAGAACTTGTGGGAGGACATGAGACATTTTATGTGACTGTTTTTTGTCATGAAGAAAAGAGAAAAGCATTGATTATCATTATGAAAAGCCTTGATTGTCATTAAGAGCTTATCAATAGTGTTAATCATTTTTAAATTCTTTTTTATTTATTTATCCACATATAACAATTATTTGTTGAGAAACTTGTATAATGTATACATAATGCTTCATAACAGTGTTATGAATGCAAATATAATTACCACTTTAGGTTGATGCCATTAAAAGAATTCAGGTAGCCTTCATAAATACGTTTAGTTCTACTGTAATCATTATTTACGAATTACACTATAAGGATCATAACTACTGGACTTGATCTGTACAAACGCCTCAGAGTTGTTTACACTTGAAAAAACAACTCCAGAGAACAAAATGCAATAAAACTACAATTGTTTTATATCAGAAAAGGGCAGCTGATTTCCTTTAAAAGTACATATCTGGAATGTAATATATCCTCACCTGGGGTCTGTCTCATTAAAATGATCACTGCTGGTGATGTTCATCATTGCCATTCAGCATCAAACACTAAACAATCATACTGGGGTAAAAAATAGAGAAAAAACAATGATAACCAATATACAAAGCTGTGTAATCCATCTGTGAGGTTGTACAAGCCTAATAGTTGTGCACATCTCAGGTTTCTGTAGCACTAAGAAAGTAGAAGCTCAAAAAATGAGTCAGTTAACTGCTCAAGTGCAGAGTATGAAAATAAGTGTGAAAGTCTTCGTTGTGAAGACGAACCAGAGAAGACACAGAGATCAAGATAAATGCATACAGCAATTATGAAAATCAGTAACACCAAACAATAGATTCAGAAAACCAAAGATTCAAATAAAAGGTACAAGCAGCTGGGACAACATTGCTACATAATACTTACAAAATCTGATAATAGTCCTTTTAGCTCTCAAAGCCAAAACAGAAATGAGATGCTGGTCTTTGAGGTCTCTGTTTTTCACACTTCTGTTTTTGTGATGAGTAGTGGGGCTCTATGGAGACATGCATGATGTTTGGCACTTGATTAGTTGCGTTTGTATGCAAAAGTGCTGAGCTTGTGTCTAATTTTTTTTCCATGCACTGAGATTTCCTGAATTCTAAAGGACACTATAGCAACAGCTCTGGCTCTGTGCTTATCTTAATATGGTATACTTTATTGATGAGTAACTGTTATGACAGATGAGCCACATAAACAGCATAAAAAACATCAGTAATGGTTAATATTGTGACATTTTCTGTGTTGAATTTTAATGTTATCTGAAATGTTAGTTATCTTTTTTGTTTTCTGATACTTCTTAACCGAATATGAAAAGAATGAATGATACATGGATTTTGCCACACAGTTATGTGATGAATTGCACTCCACTCCACACATATCTCCATTATCCAACTGGAAAGATGCCTTTGCATAGAAACGAAACGCAACTGCTGTACGGGGAGTAATGTGTGACTCGTGTCTGTAGGGTGTTGTATATTTTTTAGAAGATTGGGAATACAGCCAAACAATTTTTATGAAATTCTATATTGTGTCATGTTTCCCCCCCCCCCCAACAAGTCTTTGAGCAGATTTTTTTTCATTGACATTTAGTAACAGATGACTAAAATTTGAACACCTCTTGGATAATCACCCTTTATGAATTGGGGCTTTATTAGTCATACATGATTGTCATGATTAGCCAAGTTACACATGTCTAAAAGAAACACACCATTCATAAATATGGCCCATATTCACAGACATTTAATGCGAAGATTTGCCCATAAGCCTTACCTGGTTACATTTTGTACAAGTTCTGAGCCATCGTATCTTGTTTTGCCTTTCGTGTATGACCCTTGCTTTTTATTTCCTGGATTCTCATTTAGATTATCCTTTGGATCTTGAATTATTATTGTTTGAACCTTACCAGACCTTTCAACTCAAGTCAAGTCAAGTCAAGTGGCTTTTATTGTCATTTCAACCATATACATGTAATACAGTGTACAATGAGACGAGACAGCGTTTCTCCAGGACCAAGTGCCACATACAAGATTTTTAATGCTAGAGGGGAATGTGCACTCCGATAATAAATACAAAGACGTTGGAAAGTATTTTGGTTGTTAGGGGCC
>JAQQZX010000033.1:3109591-3120516 GCA_030068355.1 Notoglanidium maculatum | reverse complement strand
GGACTGTGGGAGGAAACCCACGCATGCACGGGGAGAACATGCAAACTCCACACAGAAAGGCACCCTGGGTGACCCAGTGATCGAACCCAGGACCTTCTTGCTGTGAGGCAACAGTGCTAACCACCGCACCACCGTGCCACCACTTATTCGGGTCATTAAATAAAAATTAAAGAATTAAAAAAATAAATAAATAACTTTCACATTGGACTCCATTGCACTCATTCAGTACTTTAGTATTTTGCACATCATATTTACACTTACTTTTTGCACATCCCCCAATTTATGCTATTTATACTCTTTACATATTTTGCACACTCTGTGTCACACTTTATCTTTATTCCTATTTTTCTCTTGTACTATTGTCTACACCATTTCACCAAGACAAATTCCTCATTTGTGTAAAAAATTGGCAACAAACATAATTCTGAAGTGTTCATTCATCTGTCCCAGTCATCTGGGTAGTCAGGTATTCACAACTGATAATGCTGACCGAATTTACCCAATAATGCATTCAGAGCTCACGACGCTAACATACCACAACCACTATTGATTTAGAGGACAAGATTTGATGCATGAGAACCCCTCTCTCTCTCTCTCTCTCTCTCTCTCTCTCTCTCTATTTGTTTGTTGATACACAAGCCCACACACTTCCTCCTCCTCTCTTCCTCTACACACCTTCTCCACACACAGACTCACGCACATACACACACATGCATGGACACACACATACACACAAACACACTTACTCTCTCACTCATATGTTACATGCTAAGACACGTAAGGTGCTTGTTTGTTGGTTTGTTGGTCTGTTTTCTCTTCCTTCCTCGTTTTTCTGTCCCTACTCCTCTCAGCCTCCAGATGTCCCGCCTCCTATCTTCGATGATTGGCCGGTCGTCAGTATCGTCGGCTATTGGACAATCGTTCCGGAAGTCCCGCCTTCGGGCCTTTTAAAGACTGTAACCCTCAGGCTCAGGGAGGGAGTTGTTTGTGGTGTATGGTTAGTTTGTTTGAGGTCCGTTACGTTGTGCTTTGGGTAGTACTTTTGGAGTACTGGTTGTGGAGGTACTTGGTGGAACTTGTATAGACAAGTGTGTATTTGTTTATATGTATATAACAGGTTGGGTTAGGTTAGATTCACTCTTTTTCCTTCAAAATATTTCCCTTGTATAGATTTCCTTTAGCTTCTTGTATATACTGTTACCACCATGAAACAGCTGATTGTATCACACATTTACATTGTTCACCATGAAGGTTATGACACTGTATAGACACACTAGGGTAGAGGCAGACACCACCCTTTGTAAGTTTTGTTTTGTAGTTAGAGTAGTCAGAGAGGACTTGTTTTGGTTTGTTTTTGGTACAATTAGTTAACCAGCTTAATAACTGAGATAGGGTAGGGACGTTTTGTTTTACTCGATCCCTTTTCTTTGGTGTTGTGCATATGATCCAACCTGTCTGTTCCTTGTAAATAATTTGTTGTTTATAGTTTTGTATATAAGGTTTGTACATATCCATTTCATTGTCTATGGCTGTCTTCACTGTACTGTTTTGTGCCAAGTTGTGCACCTTTTCCATTTTACACACCTTTTAAAGGTTACCCACATACCTTTTAAATGTGACACCATACTACTTTGCTTTTGATTTGTCCATATTTAGAAATAGAATTAATGGTTATGTAAAGGACAGGTTGATTTCTATTCCTCCATTGTATTGCTTTGTCTTGATTATTACTTTGATATTGCAAGTAGCCAGACTATTCAGAACGAATGCTGTTAAAAAAAAAAAACAAGCCACTGATTGTTAGTTCTCCCAGTTGACAACTGAGGCTTTAATAACATTGAGTTATTTAATATGCACTTAGAAGTTCTCTGCCTAATGAGACTGATTGATTGATTGATTGGTTCAGTGTACAGTGCAGCAACTACTCTGTCAGTATGTACCTTGCATTTTTTGGTGCTTCCAGGATAAACAGTCATACAGAATTGAGTGATATTTCATATGTCATAACTCATACCATTACTATATCATCACTGTGTCACTGCTCCCCACCAGATGAGGTAGTGGTCCCTAGAGTGTTCCCAACCTCTGTTCATTACTTCCTGACTCATCACCCTGTAAACATGACCACACCATTTATTCATAGTGAAACATTCGCTGATCATTTCCAAATACTGATATTGTGCCATGAACATTGTGAATGTGTAAGAACCTTGTTACTCCAGTAGCCCTGTGGCTGACTTCTTGTTTATTCTCTTAGTTTGTCTTTCGGTCTGATTGTACCATGACTACCCATGATGCCTTTGCATTGAAATGTTTCTATGGATTGTTTCTCGTGCATTCTGTGAGTCTAGTAGTGTAGACTTTTATGTTTTTTAAGCTGGGAACAAGCAGAAAATTGAGACAAAAAATATTTTTGAAATGCCTTAGGCATTCTTGGGGTCTGTGGTTAAACCATTGGACTAGTGATTGGAAGGTTGTGAGTTCAAATCCCAGCCCTACCAAGCTGCCACTGCTGGGCCCTTGAGCAAGGCCCTTAACCTTCACTGCTCACTTGTATGAAAAATAAGATGTATGTAAGTCGCTCTGGATAAGGGTGTCTGAAAAATGGCATAAATGTAAATAATTGTTCTTTAGTAGCTACAACTGAGTTGTTTGATGAATTTAAAAAGTATTTAGGTAGTAAACTTATATATAAATAGGTTATTAATAGTCAGCCAGTAAACAGCATTGCATATACATGCTAATTTGAGTAATAAAAAAAAAGTTTAAATAAATCCAAGGACTTACAACTGAGACTGGATACGTCTGAGCTTTTGATGCTTAAAGAGCTTTCTTAGGGAAAATATTTCACAGATATTGGTGGTGCTGGGATTTGAATGCACAATTTAATCTTCCAGTCAATAGGCAAATGCCTTAACCAATGAGCCAAAAGGACTTTTAATCTGTGCCCAAATAAGATAAAATATATTCTTCTCACTTGGCATGTGCTAACCCATATTCACTCTGTGGTGCAAAGTTTTAAAGTCAACCCCTTTGACTCTTTGTATTGCCTACTGATAAAATTATTCAGAGCCTTTATGTTGTTTCCTCAAGTGCACACCACTTCTGTAGCAATTTCTCACATTACCTTCTCCCACACAGACACTCCTCTCACTTTCTGAACATTCTTAAAAGGCTTGAGTTCCTAAAGGTCTTGTGAGAATGCATGAACTATAAGCATGTTAAAGAGAACAGATACTTGGATTAGTAAATGAGGAATACAATAGATGCACTGGGAAAATGCGTAATATTTATTAACATTTTAAACATAATTCAGCTGCTCAGTAAAGACATTGTAATTCATACCTTTTTTTTTATTTCATGCAGTATTGGTTTGAAATTGAGCTTCAAATCTAAAAAAATAAGCATAAGCTGTGCATAACAACAATAAAACATGGTAAAAAAAAATAATATTTTTTTAAAATAGCAAAAAAAAAAAAGGATAAAAGAAAGAAGCAAATTGAAAAAAACAATGATATACTACATTTAGAAAATCAAAAGTGTTGCAGCATTATAGGTGCACATTTGCAGCTTTCTGATTTCGTCTGATAAACCCTTTTGTTGCCATGAGCATCCTGTGGCTACACAATCTTTGTGGTGGAAATCTCAGAGGAGCGTGAGTACATAGAGCTCCTCCTCTCTGAGAACTCGCTGATGATTGTTGTGCACTGACCAAAGCAAACAGGAAACCACTCTTTCAGAATCTTAAGAACTAAATTCCTGAATTTCTGCCCCACGAAGGCGTAGATTATGGGGTTGAGGCAGCAGTGACTGAACGCTATGATTTCCACCCACTGCATAGCCATGTGCAGCTCCTGTTGCCACTGACAGCTCTGCATGTAGCCCAAGTGATGCAGGAACTTCAGGAAGATGGCGAGGTTGTAGGGCGTCCAGAAGAGGAAGAAAACAATGACCAAGGTCAGGATGAGCCTGACAGCTTTGTGTTTCTTCTGAGACTTCATGGCCATTAAGACGGGGATGATACGCGAGTAACAGAACACCATCACCGAGAGAGGAATGATCAAACCAAGGACATTCAGCTCAAGGTATGAGAAAGATTTCCAAGCTGTATTTTCTGGATATTCCACTTTGCATATCCGTACGTTTGTTTCATTCTTCGTTTGGGAGAAAATGATGGTTGGCAGAGAAGCTCCCAAGCTAAGTGCCCACATAAACAAACTCAGTGCTGTGCCAGCTTTGACAGACCGATACTTGGAGAAGAGGGAGGTATGGGCATGGACAATGACGGCGTAGCGGTCTATAGTCATGAGGATCATGAAGAAGATACTTCCATAGAAGCCCAGCATGTAGAATGCGGTCACTGCATGGCACATGAAGCTCCCAAAGGTCCAGTCAGAGATGGCAGCGTAGTGAGCCCAGAAAGGCAATGAGATAAGGAAGAGGAGGTCTGAAAATGCGAGGTTGAAGAGACACACATCTGTCACATTTGACCTGTTGCGATACTTGATCAAGACACACAGCACCAGGCCATTGCCAATGAATCCCACAATGAAGACAATGCTGTAGAGGGTAGGGAGGAAGACTTGGCTGAAGTTCCTTACATTGTTGTTGTTGCAGGTCAGGTATTTGCCATCCTCATTTATTAAGTCATAGTATTCGGAGAAGTCTTCAGCTGTTTAAGAAAAAACATCACCTTCGTTATTGTTCATCGCTACATAATGTATACTCATAACAGCAGCTAGATCTATAAGTTTGTCAAAATTGTGTCGCTGTGGTTGAATGGAATTCAGCCTAAAGGAAATTCCTCAGGATAAGTGTTGTTTCTCTGGAAAATTCAGAAATGTGCTCTGGTGGCCTCTAATGGTAGCTAGAGTTATCAGCTCTTCTGGAAAAATAGTCTAGACCAGGGTTTCTCAATTTCATTCCTGGAGATCGCCCCTCTGCAGAGTTTGATCATCTACCTCCTAACAAACTTGATGTAACTGATCTATTTGTGCACTTTTCTGAAAATTTCTGAAGAAATTGAGGTTGCAATGTCGAGAGCTTCAAAATATATCATAGCATTCAAGAATCCCAAAATAGCTTAGATTTTATTTTAAGTTCTATAATAAAAAAAAAATTGAACCCACACTTAGTAGTACTTTTGAAAATGCATTTTCACATACAGAAGACATTTTAGAAACAATTTACTAATTGCAATGATGACTTTCTAGTTAATGATGGCAACAATCACACAAATGGAATAAAGCAACCTATACTTACTTGTAATGTTGGCGTTTGGCATATAGTTGGACATTGTCATATTGTTGGGGAATGTCATTTTGCTGGGATATGTAGTATTGCTGAAGTATGCCATATTGCTAGGGCATGTCATAGCAATGTCTCATTAGTTCAAAGACTGACTGTATAATAAGGTACAATCTTCAAAAAGACTTCAATCTGATAACAGACTGTGCTGCAATTTCCTGAGGCGGATCTTCATTCTATTGACGAAATATTGAATATGAGTTAATGTGCCTCACCCAGTCTTACCACATCTATGTAAAAACTACACAAAATGTATAATTTTTTATGATAATTTTGTTAAATTTTTTACATTTTCTAGATTTCTAGGGTGCAAAAACAAAAATGCACCCACTATAGTTCGAAAGTTTGAGGTTTCTACCAAGTCATGCTTATGGTACCAGGTTTTTCTTCAGAATCTAATCCAACATATTTCTCAGTTAAACACTTTGACTCAAATGGTTCACTTCTTTAGTTATTAGTTAGATATGTTGTATAGGTTATTCCCTTTTTCCTGCTGATTAAGAAGAAATTTGTTTAACCTGTGTGAAACATAATTTTTTTCAATGCATGCTATCAAATAACTGATCGTGTAACTATCGTAACTGTAAATGTACATGACCTATTACAATTGAACACATTTCTTTTATATGACTCAAGAGATAAGGGGAAGTTTTTTTGGGTTTTTTTGTCCTGTCCTGACTCAGTATGTGACACATTTCACATCAGTGGCATTTCTAGCAATAAGACGGCAAACAGCAAACAGCAATAGAGCAACTTTTCACAAGATTAATGAACAAGTTTATTTGAAGTAGTTTCAACCCAGACTGAAAAACTATGGAAAAATCCAAACTTTTAATGGAAATAAATGTATTCAGAGAAAAACACATGTGACACAATTATTGGCACCCCTGCATTTAAAAACTTTGTACAACCTCCCTTTGCCAATAATAGAGCCAAGTCTTCTCCTATAATATCTGACAAGGTTGGAGAATACAGAGCATGGTATCCAAGACCATTCCTCTTTAGACAATCTCTTCAGATCATCCTAATAATCCTAATCCCTCTCTTGTACACTCTAACCCTCAGCTAGACTCACAGGTTTTCAATGGGATTCAGATCAAGAGACAGAGATGGTCAGTTAACCATTGTCGTGTTGTTTTGGACCATTGTCCTGTTGGAAGATCCGATGACGTCCCAGTTTTTGCTTCATGGCAGAGGCAGTCAGATTTTGAATGTAATGGTATTTCATGGTGTCCATGATGCCATGTACCCTAACAAGGTTTCCAGAGCCTTTTAGGAAAAACATACCCATAACATCACAAAACCTCCACCATATTTTACAGCTGGGGTAAGGTTCTTTTCAATATAGCCGTCCTTATTTTTATGCCAATCCCACCTTTATGCCGAAAAGCTCCATTTTTGTTTCATCAGAGCATAGAAAACAGTTCCATTTAAAGCTGAAGTAGTGTTTTGCAACCTCCGGGATCGTACGTTTGTGGTTAATTGACAGAAAATACTTTTTTTCTGGCATACCTTCCAAATAACCTGTTGGAACGGAGGTGGTGTCTGATGGTGGTTTTGGAGACTTGGTAACCCCAAGATTTTACTTTTTCTTGTAATTCACCAACAGTGATCCTTCGGGATTGTTTTGCTCTCTTACCATCCTCCTCACTGTACAAATAAACATGCTTAACTGAAACATGCTTCAGTTACATGTAAGTCTACTTGACACTTGCATGACAGTGGTGGGATATAGAGACCTGCATTGTTGCATGCCAATGAGGGAACTACTACTTTGTGGGGCTTCATATCAAGTACGTGCATGCGTGGCAGGAGTTCTAAAATTTTCAAAAATTGGGCACAACAAAATGTTCGTGCCAGTTGCGCAACTTTCACGTGACGTATGCGCAAGCTAAACAATTGCACATCACTGAGTGGGACTGCTTGCCATTGTGTGTCTTTTTTGAACACAAATGTAGAATGCAATTGCTCATATTGGCATGCATATGCTGAGCATACATTGAGCATAGTTTCCGCATGGCACACAATGACAAGCAATGGCGTGTCTGCTTGGTTTCATCTTTCTGCCAGGGACTCTTTATTCTCTCCTCCTCCTCTAATTTCCACTGATGATCAACAATCATAATGCCCACAGCCACCACATATTAACACTTTTGCATCTGTTATGAATATTGTGAATTCAGCATGTCTTTTCTATTACTGAACGCTGACTGTGTCAAGCGTTTTGAAGCATAGCATTCCAGAGTGTGGGTCGTCGCATCCCAAATTCACGTATGCGTAGCTAATGCATGTCAACCAGTTTAAGTCATGCAACTGAGTGCACAGACATGCCCAGGCATGGCCCAATTTTGGCATGCCACAATGCAGACCTGTTTGTGACCTAAATATGTGCAAGTGTCAGACTGGCTTTACATTGTGCGCACAATAATTTCCAGGGGTTCCAATTGAAGCAAATGTGTTTTTGTTGAAAATAATTATTTCTTGATGAGGAATTCGTTTCATCTAAAGGGTGGATTTTTTTAAGTGTGAGATGAAGCTACTTCACCAAAAGGTGGATTTATTAACCCTTTTTACTAATCTTTAAAGGGGGTGCCAATAATTTTGGAGCACACTGTACAGTGGAATAAATATCAAGTCTTCAATATCAGGGCTCCATAAGAATATTTACACATATTGAAAATGGTGTGAAAGGATTAAGACAACAACATTTCATAATTCTCAAGTCTTAATATTTAATTGTTAATTCTATTGCTAATTTTCACAATACAGTTTTTTTTTCACAACAAAGGTTATGCTAGGTCCCATGGATTGGTGGTTAGAGAAAGTGTAGGTATGGGGTAGGAAACGGCATCGTAGTGGTCTACTGCAATAAAGATCATGAAGTTGATGGTTCTGTAGAAGCCCAGAATGTAATGTGTCTTCACACACATGGATCCAAGCGGTTGGATCTATATTATAATATATGGACAAATATTTGGTCCACTTAAGGCTCACCAGAAGTGGACCAAATATTTTGAGAGGTCAAAGAGCATTGATTTTCACTCAGAGATGCTGAAGATGGCCCAGTGTTTTTGTTTTTTTTTGCCATACCTGCTTACAACGCTAATACGGAGCGAGTTTTTTCCCTGATGCACAGTGGACCAAGGAAAGGGATCACTTGAGTGTTGACTCATTGTATTGCACCCACTACAACTTAAAGCATATGACATGCAAGGACTTTCATACTTATGTTATGAGCAATCCCCAGCTATTAGGATCCAGTTGTCACGGCAATCACGAACCATTATCAGAATGTTTTTACTGATCAAGACGTAAAAGTAAGGTAAGAGTGTCTGTTAATTGTGATAACTGTAAATGTAGGTCTGTATCCTGAGCCCTTCTGCTTTCTGAACCCTCCTGATCCATTCTGATGCCCTAATTCTGGTTAGTGTTCCTCATCACTTGGAAACTATTTGCACCTCCTAAGGATGGCCCCATATGAACAGCCTAAACATACCCTTAGAAACTGGGAAGAGATTGTTAGACTTCTGTTGATGCAAACTGTTTTGTTACGATGGATTAGGGTTATAATTGCCATGATAACTTTAGGACCTCAATTGCCACAAATGGTTTCACACTCAAGTCTCCATCAGTTAATCAGTTGATAACTTCATGTTAAAACTATAGTGAATTTCATGTTATGCAATTGTACTTTTTGTACCTATAACACACAGTTATAGAAGGAAGTTATTTGTAATCTGGTGTCACCCAAATGAGGATGGGTTCCCTTTTGAGTCTGGGTCTTTCTCATGTAGTCTCAGGGAGTTTTTTCTTCCCACCATCATGACTGGCTTACTCATTATATATATATATATATATATATGGAAAAATTTATAAATTCATATGTTGACATTTATAACCAGAATTTATATATTTCTGTTAAGTGACTTTGTGACAGTGTCCATTGTTTAAATTAATTTAAATGTATAGTTCCTTTTAGAAATGCTCACAAAACAATGAAAAAGATGACTTTCACATTTGTTTATTATTGTTAAAACTTAGTTTTTTCTTATGAGGTGTGCATTCTGAGATGCTTTCATAATTGTTGTAAAGAGTGGTTATTTAAGTGTCTAAGTTAAGCCTTCCTGTCAGCCAGACCAGGCTGGTCATTATTTTCTGATCTCTCACAGACAAACAGCCACACACGCTCGCATTCACACCTATGGGCAATTTAGAGCAGCCAGTTGACCTAATCTGCATGGCTTTGGACTGTGGGAGGAAACCGGAGCACCCGGAGGAAACCCACACATGCACGGGGAGAACATGCAAACCCAGGACCTTCTTGCTGTGAGGCGACAGTGCTAACCACTGCACCACTGTGCCACCTTGATGCTCACTAGGTAACTAAATTCTTCAGGTTAGAGTTTCGCAGACAGAATTCATTAATGTGCTGCAGTGGCCTCTACTGGTAGCTAGAAATATTAGCTGTTTTCAATCATCTAATCTAGGCCAGATTTTCCTAGAGATCACTGCCCTGAAGTGTGTGACATTTTCCCTATTGTGAACAGACCTAATCTGAGTAAACTGGTGGAAGCAGCAGCTGTTGGTAGAGAACTTTGGGACCTGCTGTTAATGGAAAATAATCAACATTGGGATGATAAAAAATAATGCTGTTTCATGTCAGGCCACATCAAAGCACCCTGTGGTTGATTGTTTTCGTATAACAGCATGCCATTTCTTATTCCTTACTTACAACTTCATATATTTTCTTATGTGAAATTAGTTTTTTCTGTAAACCCGTCATGACTAGCATGTGACGTTACACATTTTTTTCTAGCATGGTGAGTACAGACAGTGTTTTCAAGGCTTGTGAAATTGTTAACCAGAATATCAACCAAGACAAATCTATTTTTAGCATCCCATCAATGCTCATGTATACAGTGGGGTGAAATATCAAACCTCTAGGATCCTACTTCAAAATTAAATAAAATAGATGGGCCCCATACACATAATGACAAATAGTATGACAAGAAAGCATTTAAGTCTTAATGTTATTTAATAACACTTAATATAATGTGATTACATATTAGGAGATTAGAATATCAGATTCAATAGAATATATTTTAATATATTATGCGCTCAACACACCCTTTGCTTGCTGCAAGCAATACATGCTCTATTTGTATAAAATGGAAAACTAAAGCATAAAAAAAATTTAAATTATGCATAAACCATGTAAAAACAGCACAAATAAAATAAAATTAGGATAACATATAACCAAAAACATTCTTTAGAAAAAGTTAGATCAAAACAAAGTTGTGAAATGCATTTGGATGATAACTCCCACAGTTACATTTTTTATTTTGTCTGATTAAACCAGGTTTCAACTACTGCTTATGTGGCTACACAATCTTTGTGCTGGAAATCATTGAGGAGCGTGAGGACATAGAGCCTTTCTTCTCTGAGATCTCACTGACAATTGTTGTGCACTGACCAAAGCAAACAGGAAACCACTGTTTTAGTATCTTGAGAATCAAATTCCTGAATTTCTGCCCCACAAATGCGTAGATTATGGGGTTGAGGCAACAGTGACTGAACGCTATGGTTTCCACCCACTGTGTAGCCATGTGCAGCTCCTG
>JAQQZX010000033.1:3092552-3109491 GCA_030068355.1 Notoglanidium maculatum | reverse complement strand
AGAACATGCAAACTCCACACAGAAAGGCACCCTGGGTGACCCGGGGATCGAACCCAGGACCTTTTTGCTGTGAGGCGGCAGTGCTAACCACCACACCACCGTGCCGCCACGAGTAGAATTTTCCTAAGTTTTTTTTTCTTCTTGACTGTATTAAAATACCATGTAAAATATTTGTCAGTCATAGCTGCACTGCATTAACAAGAAGTCTCTGTGTTGTCTGGAATTCAGTCTTTGGAATACTTTTTCGGTGATTAATTAGGATTGTTGTCTTTCCTCAACATACTGATCTTGCCTTTGCATATTTTGAGGGAAAAAAAACAATGTTTGCACTGTGTTAGTCTTGTACGATCAAGCAATTCCATATCCATACAGCTTGTAGATATTTTTTTGGTCACCAACTCCTCTATGATGCTATGTTGTCAAACAAAAGGAGGATGAAACAGAAGCTATCAAACTGCCTACTCTTGGCTATTATAATTTTGTTTGTGTCTATGTCCTGGAGAATGCAAGCTGAACTAGTAAATATATTCTGGCTCAAAAAATAACTTGGGGTGTATAATGTGTTTGGTATCATTTGGTAACAATCTTTCTGTAAACACATTGTGGAGACATTCGTTCACAATCTTAGATCGTCATATTTCCCATCTCTAGTACAAGAAACCCAGGCTGCTCATTAATGAGTCACTGATTTACGCTCCTGCTAGGAAATTCCCAGCCTTTTGTTAGCCAACTGTGAGATCTTATTTCTGTCATGGGTCTGCCCCCGGTTCTCCACCCTGTGTGATGTTCCTGATATAGCATACATATAAGACAACACCAAAGTACAAAAGTGTGCATGTGCAACAGAAGACAAGGAGGTAGAGAAGCTCCAGGAAGAAGGTCAATTGCACAATCGTAAGAGTGAGAAGGGGGCAGTGAAAGAGCTTGTTCCTTGATGAAGACCCCTCCTATGTCATGAGATACAGAGACAAGTTGGGAGTTTCAGAGATGGAAGAGATTATAGTGACCTCCTTTGCAGACACAGGGAGAACAGGAAGACAGAAAGGATTTCAACTGACTAATTTCCTGGTGAACCAATCGATATAGGGGTTTAATGACATAGCCACAGGTGGTCAATAACTAAGAGACCACCTAAGAGATAACTAAGAGATAACTAAGAGAGCATGAGGAGAGGAGATGATGTTAAATTGAGTCTACTGCCAATGGTTACTGGAGAGGAGGAGAAGTTAGGGTTGAGTGCTGGAGACCAGGAGTCTTCCATCCTGGATGTCCAGTGGAGTATCAAGTGGTTCAAAAGAGATATTAGCTTGAAGAGCAATATTTTCATCGAGGAAGTTGCCTTCTGCACAAGAATCCACTAATGAAAACAAGGGCTAAGACTGTAGATTGCAAAACAGAGTTACTCGGGGCTACATATGAGGTGGGGGGCAAAAGGGAAGGTTGTCTGGAACATCAGAGTACCTATTGATACTGGTGAGCCCCCTCCTTTTGACCAGAGGGGACAGGTGGTGAGGAGAAGGCCTGACTGACTGCAGTATAAACACACGCCCACTCTCATTCTCTGGAGACATTTGGCAGGAGAAAGGCAGGTCAACCCAGCTGCATCAGTTCCTCTCCTGGGGTGGTTGGAGAAGTAGGGCTGAACACTGCTCAGGGAGCGGAATGGAGAGAGTGTCTCGTTCTGGTGCTAGGTGGGAAAGATAGCCGAGGAGCGGTCATAGGTGATGGGAAACCTGCTCTTTCTCTATGGCACTTGTGGATTCGAGTGTCCAACCTAGTGGCCAAAGAAATCACTGAATCCAGGTTATAGGGATCATCTGCGAGCTCATGATTGCTGCCAGATCATTCTTTACCATTTCACTAAGCCCATTCAGGAATACCCTCTGAAGTGACTTGTCGTTTCAACCCGAGTCGGTTGCTAGAGTATTCAGTGACCCTGCAGGAGCCCTGACAGAGGACAAGTAGGTACTTGGCAGCATCTCCACCCTGGATTGGGCGATCAAAGGCATTTTACATTCCAGCAAAAAAAAAACTGATGAATGAGGAGCACACATGAGGTTGGTTGTCTCACACTGATGTGGCCCAAGCTAGTGAGTTCCCTCTTAATACCCTATGACATAAGCAACTTTAGACTTAGGTCAATGGCTGCTGTTCAAACACAGGAGAGCACTGGAGAAGAAAGCCCCTGCACCTTCCCAAGTCTCCCAAGTAATGATGTGACTGGTATGTGAGTCTCACTGGGGCATGAGGCTGATGACACTTGATGGGTTACTGGTTAGGGCTGGCTGGACTAGATTTTAGGTGTGGTCTGAATGAGGTGCATGGATACATGGTCCACCTGAGCAAGACCATCATTTATGCTGGGCCACTAGGGACCATCACTTTTTGTTGTGGCCCTTTTCATCCTTACCACCTTTTGAAAGCCTTTAGTTCTGAGGAAACTAATAGCCTGACCACGGTCCGAGTCCAGACCCATATGCCATCTTATCCAGACCCGGACCTATAACTGAATATATTGGGAATTATTGAATTGTGAGGAAGCATTTCTATTTTAATTAACTTAGCTTTTCTAGCCTTTATGGCACTGGTCTACTGGCCCAGGTAACTCACGGACCAATTGAATGCATTGCAAATCATCTTACATGATTCTACTCCACGAATCAAATCTGTGCATTCTGACAAGCATTGTGACTCGTGTTAGTGAGGGAGACACACACAGACAAGAATCAGACAATAGTCAGAGAAACAGTCAGACAAAAGTCATTTTATTTCGCATGCTCTAAAAAGAGAAAAATAGAATGAATGACTCTTACATGTTCATTCTTCTCACAGGCAGTTCAAAAGCAGTATGTCTCATATGTTCCAAGACCATGATGATTATTAAAAGCGGCAATGTGAAGCATCACTACATGATAAAACACAAATCTTTGAGCAAACATACCCATTCAAATCTGAATTGAGGGCACAGAATATAAACAATCTAAAAGCCAAATATGACTGATCCACCAGAATCCATTCAATGAACAACAACAACATGCTAATGAATGTTTCCTTAAAGTGGATTTTTTTTTTCAACATTAAAAAAAAAAAAAAAAAAAAAAAAATCCAATGGCGGGGTTTACTTGAAATGAGAAAAAAAATTATTTAGAGAACTTATTATTCATAATTCATAATATTAATGAATATTGTTGAAATAGTATTGAATCCTAGTTTCTGTATTTGATTGGCAGGCAGTTGTTGACTACATACAGATGTTGATACAATTTATAGGCTAATTCAATATATGCGGCATTCAATCGTGACCTTATAAAAGGTCCATTATAAGGACCTTTGCTTGAGGAAATTTTCTCCAACTGGACAAATTTTAATTAAATACCAATACTTTAGTTAGTTGAGCTGGTTGAATAATGAATAAAATTACATTGCTAAGTATCATGTCATTAAGGGAGAGGCCCTGCATGATTACTGATCAGTTAATCTAAATCGAAACACATTGCTCTCTTCTTCTTCATCTTCAGCTGTGCAGCAATAAGGAAGTTCAGGCAAACAGAAGGCCACGCCCACTTTGCCCACACGCCCACACACACAAACAAATGGAGAGAGACAAACAAGGAGCAGGAAAAACAAGAGGAAAGGGGTTTTTGGAGAACATGAGGAAATAAACAGGAATGGTAGGGGCCATGACACATGACCATTAAAGTATAACTTCACCCCCCAAACTCTGAACTTAACTCCTCCTATTGCATAATTTTGAAAAATGTTCAAAAGTGGATTAGGGGCTAAAGAGGGGGGTAGGGGGTGCATGGATATGTTTTATTCATGACATAGAGAATTACCAAACAATTAACTCTGTCAGCATTGGCTTTGCAAGGTTCATGATCATTTTTTAACAAATAGATGGCCTTTTGAGCCATTTTCAATGCATAAAATGCAGATTTTTTTTCACTATCAAACTAATCAATGAGAAGATATTTGTCGATTTTGTTACTAGTGTGCAGTTTTGTCATGTTGATGTTTTATTCAACTTTCAATCCTTGCTTGTGTAATATGCAGAATCAAATCTAAGAGCAACGCATGCTCACTGGACTCATTCTGAAATGGATTGTTTATTTTAGGGGAGGCTGATAATAGTCCATGAAAAATATTGCTATATTAGATTGCTTCATGCAGTTCTTACATGAAAAGATAAAACTATATGTATGTTGGTTCATTTAATTCTGTATCGCCTAATATCAATCTTTAATCCATTTTTGTTTACATTTATGTGGACAATTAATGACCTTTATCTAAGAGCAATAATATTTGTGTTTGTAATCCATTAACTAGTAATGAAGAATCATTCTACAATATAATGACAACGATAAAGTTAATTAATAGCTTTTGCAACATGCACTTCCTCAAAAATGATATAATGCACTTATGGTGAAGGTTGAAATGCTTGTCAACACTATTTGCTGTATTCGAGGTATTCTATTGAATTACCCTGCACAGACTGCAACACTCTTTGGTAAATATGACAATTTTGGGTATATAAGTGGGGTCCAAAAGTCTGAAATTTTTTTCATATTGATTTTTTTTTTTTTATTTAAAAATAAAATAAATGTAAAAAAAATTAAAAGATTTAGGAATTTTTAGGTCACTAAAAACATGTTAAATGCTCTGTACAAAACATCTTATCTTATCAAAAGAGTCTTATCACTTCCACTGATGCATTTGTACAGATGACATTGATGGATTTGATCTTACATGGATCGTCAGGTTCGACACAGATTTGTTGGGTCTGTGCCAGCTTGAGTGCACACTGTCATTAAAGCAAAGAGGAGACATTCCAAATACTAAGAAATTCTGAAATTCATTCAGTTTTTAAGATTCTACTTTTCACACGTTAATGCTGATATCACCATTAGTAATAAAAGCATTTGTGTTAAATGGAAAAAGAATTGCAATCAGAAGCATTTTTCTAGTCTAGACTTTTGAACCACACTGTACAGGCGTTCCAATTGACCAGGTGGATAAAACAGACTCATTTGAAGAGTATGTTATTTGAAGAAAGGCATAGGTCATGTGAATCTTAAGGATATCACAGCCGAGGAGAAGTGGAACCGAATGGTCATATATAGACCGCAATATTTATAATATATATATAAAGCCAGCGGGGCGGGGCGGGACGGTGGTGCGGTGGTTAGCACTGTCGCCTCACGGCAAGAAGGTCCTGGGTTCGATCCCCGGGTGCCTTTCTGTGTGGAGTTTGCATGTTCTCCCTGTGTGTGTGTGGGTTTCCTCCTGGTGCTCCAGGTGGTAACAGTAAGTTTACTTCACACACTGTGCAATTAGTAGGACAAGTAAAAGACAAAAAAATGTCTTCATATTAAATAATACTAATGTAATGTGATTACATATTCTCAAATGGCAGTTTTTCTATTCAACAGATTTTACTTAAAATGGGCTCATTGACCTCTACAAACAGGATGAGGAGAATTAGTTTGAAAAGGAAAATTAAAATTAAACAAAAATCCTACTAGCCAAAAAATAAAATAACAACAACAAATAATTAAATAAAAGGGGAAACTACGCAAAGTATTGTAGACTTTTTACAAACTGAAATGAGCCTCGAGAATAAGATACAACGGCACTTTTGATTCTGTCTGGTTAACCAGCATTTCAACTCCTGCACTTTTGGCTACAAAATCTATATGATGGAAGGTTTTGGGAAGTATGAGGACATAGTGCTCCTCCTTCCTGAGAACTGACTCACAATTGTTGTGCACTGACCAAAGCAAAGGGGAAACCACTCTTTTAGGATCTTGAGAAATAAACTCCTGAATTTCTGCCCCACAAAGGCGTAGATTATGGGGTTGAGGCAGCAGTGACTGAATGCTAGGGTTTCCACCCACTGCATAGCCATGTGCATGTTCTGATACCACTGACAGGTCTGCATGTAGCCCAAGTGATGCAGGAACTTCAGGAAGATGACGATGTTGTAGGGTGTCCAGAAGAGGAAGAAAACGCTGACTAAGACAAAGATGAGCTTGACAGCTTTGTGTTTCTTCTGAGACTTCACGGCCATCAAGACGGGGATGATACGTGAGTAGCAGAACACCATCACTGAGAGAGGAATGATCAAACCAAGGACATTCATCTCGATGTAAGAGATTGGCTTCCATGCTGTCCCATGTGGATATTCCGCCCTGCATGTCCATTCCTCCGATTCATTCTTCACTTGAGAGAAAATGATCGTTGGCAGAGAAGCTCCCAAGCTAAGTGCCCACATAAACAAAACCAGCACTATGCTAGCTCTGACAGACCGATTCTTGGAGATGTCGGAGGTATGGACATGGACAGTAATGGAATAGCGGTATACAGTCATGAGAATCATGAAGAAGATACTTCCGTAGAATCCCAGCATGTAGAGCGTTGTCACTGCATGACACATGAAGCTCCCGAAGGTCCACTTAGCGACAGCAGCATAGTGAGCCCAGAAAGGCAATGAAAAAAGAAAGAGAACGTCTGAGAGGGCCAGATTGAAGAGGCACAGATCTGTCACATTTGGCCTTTTGCAATACTTGACCAAGACACACAACACCAGGCCATTGCCAATTAACCCCACAATGAAGACAATGCTGTAGAGCGTGGGCAAGAAGCCTTGGCTGAATGACCTTACATTGTCATTTTTGCAGACCTGGTTGATGTCTGTTAGGTTGTCATAGTCAGAATAGTCATCATCTGTTTATGAAAAACAAACAAACAATGGTCTAATTAGCTTAACAAAAATGTACAATCTAAGAATGCATACCAAAAAGGCTAATGCATGTTTTCTATGTGGCTACAGAAACGACAATTAAACCTGTTGCTAGTTGGTATTTTATCAAATGATTAACCGATTTGTTGGCAGGTATAGCTAACATATATTTTCAGTAATCTACTCTAAACAACATGAAGCAATATACAAATCTTAGACACATTCCACTTATTGGATTAATGATCATTAATAACCACCAAACAATTCCTAGATTCAATAATGATGCATAATGGAAAAATGCCACCTACTTGTTGTCATTTTGGATTATATCGTTGCTGTGACTCCTGAGTCCAACAGTGACTGTGAAAGCAGCCTGCGTAAGCTGCAATATGGTAAAGCTGAGCTGTGAGGTGGGGCTTTATCCTGCTGAGCGAACAGGCATGCATTTACAGAAACATTTAGAAACTTACTGTATATACATACAGTAGACAGAGTCCACGAATAAGAATTGTACCATCGTAATTTGTTTTATTAAACTGTTGTGATGTGTATTACATTCAAATGGTATTAATGTATATTAATGACAGGCACCGGATATCTGCTTGGCAGAGCACTTGATGCACTGTGTGTCCTCATCCTCAGTATTTACATTTAATAAGAAACACTTTTCATGGATGTTAAATATTTTATTCAGTCATTTCACAGGAGTTACTGCAGTTAGAGTAAGGATTTACGTTTAAGTGTTTTGAAGTGTAAAAGTAATTGATTTTTTGGTTACGTTTAACCAAGTTACCACAAATCCATTGACGTTAAATGGTGGTTGTTTTAATAAGGTGTGGTCATCAGCCTCAAACCCTTTTTGGGTAGGTTACTGCATTATGAAACAAATCCAGTTTAAGGCCAGGGTTGGAGTCCTGGGTTGAAGGTTATGGGTTGAAGGCCACCACTACAAGGTTGACCTATGTGCATTAGTCAGATATTTAAGAAAAAATAAATAAATTACACAATCTTTTTTCGTTTTTGTGGCTCTGCTAAAAATAGAACAGAAATTCGAGAAACTTTTCAGTGTCAGTTGATAAACTGACTCTTTCTTCACTTATTTCCAATCTGCAGTGCCATCTATTGGTACAGTTAGGCAAAATATTTTCTTTCTGTTTTCAATCGTTTTACTATTTTTTCCAATAAAATGAAGCTTACTAAAGAACATGCGCAAATGCCTGAGTCTTTAATGCTTAGTGGTAATTCCATGTTTAATAATCATGAAGAAAAGTAGTTTTTCAACTCCCTGGGTCTTACTGATTGTAAAATTATCTTTGAGAATGACTATTAGGAAGAAAGCAAGCAACTACAGACCAGATACCAAAATCTCCTCTAGATTTTGGAATATGAGATTAGGGATTCAATATCATTAGTATGTGCTTTGTTATTAGTGGCATCCATATTTCTTTTTGGTAGAAAATACTATCTCACCAGGGGACCTGGAGTGATGACTTTTGAGTTGGGACAAGTGAAACAAGGGTGCAAGGTGGCAGTGACGAGGGATAACAAGCTTGTAAGTGACTGGCTTGACGTGACTCAGAATCTTGAATGGTCCAATGTAATGGGCATTCAATTTTTTACAGCCAGAGGTCCACGGTAGAGAGTCAGACTTGGACTCCTGGGCTGAACTGGGGAGCGTCACTCCAGTGTCCAGTGAAGTGCTCGTCTCTGCAACTTGTTCAAGGCGTCAGTGTGTGCATTTCCAAACTTGTTTGCTGCGTCAGAAGCAGTCATTGACTGGATGGGATTCTGTGGGATAAGCATTCCATGGTAAGAGTTACGGTGGATAACTGAGCATGCACTGAACCGGGATGAGTTGAGTAGTGGAATAGTACAGTTTTTAGTGTATTCAGCCCATGGAAGGAATCTTGGAAAGTTCTCAGAAAACACCCGATTTCTTGATTTGCTCGCTCCACCTGTAGAAAAAATGCCAGGCAGAATCAGGAACAAAAAAACAGACAAGGTTCAGTTGATGTGCAAACAGAGTAAATCAGGCAGGGCGAAAACTGTAATCCAGTAACGGAGCAAAAGTCACAAAACCAGAAAGCTTACATATCAATCAAGGCCCGGCAGTAACAGACACACGGAACTGAAACTATTGCTTAGCAAGGCGCGAGTGTGAGAGTGTTTATGTATGTAGAGTGTCTTTGGTGTGGTGAGTGATTGGATGCAGGTGCAGCTAAATTAGAAATTTAAAGTCCAGATACTCAGAGTGAAGGAGAGTGGCCATGTTGTCAGAGTGCAAGTGTTCATGGGAGATCTCTAACGACGTGTATTTTACCTCAGAATTCTTTATTGTAATATTTTACAATCCTTACATCATCTGATCTCCTTGTTTATATATTCTCCTTGTGTGTGTGTGTGTATATATAAATGTATACATACATATATGTGTGTGTTCTAATTATTATAGTTTTACTATTATTTTTTTATGCTGTTTTTACTGGGTATCAGCAGGCTTGCCCTGAATGACATCCCATTGTACTTGTACAATGACAATAAAGGCCTCTTGTGTCTTGTTGGAGTCAGCAGGTGTAGACATGACAGCTGGACCCCGCACAAGAAGTTTTTCCCTTGGTCCCTGATTTCCACAAGCTTTCACACAGAAAGCACTTCTTAAAGGTTTCAGTCATGTGAGGCTTGCATGTCCAATTTTTAACCAACATTTCAAGTAGAGATATTTGTAACCACTTTTAGTCACTTAAATGGGCAGTAATCAATATAGTTACTCTGATACAGTATGTAGTTGCCTACATGTTGTTTTCACTGGGAGTCTACTTGTCTTGGGGAAAAAAATACTCAGCTTCTTGTCCTGGCTTGTCCAAACCTCAAATTAAATATGAGTCAAAGAAAGACTTCCCTCTCTGACACTGGGTAAACTGTCAGATGCAGCCCGTCAAAACCTGTTTGCAAAAATGTGTGAAAGCTTAACAACACCAACAGAAATATATTACGTGACTTAGTAAAGGTATAAAGGTTTCATTTATTAACCTTCAATAAATACTTATTGTGGCCAGGATCACCGTGGATACAGGGCCTTATTATTTACAACACCATTTCAAGTATTTTATTCATTATGTAATACAGTGTTCATTGTTGTTCTCTCTTATCAGTTGACACAAAACAACATTAATTATTTTCCAGGAATAGTATCAGTATATAATCCACTTTGGCAGTGATAGTAACTACACTACACACCAGTTACAGCAAGTAGTAACTCACATGAAATACAAAAGAGACATAGTGAGATGTATTAGAAGTTAATTTTCTCAATAGATTATATGTTAAAATAGAATGACTGCTCATTCAAAATGCATAAATAAACATATAAAGCATGCGTAAACTATTCAAATAGAACTTTGAAAACTGTAAAATGGGCTTTGGCAATAATATTATAACAATTACTGTTTTGATTTGAGCTTTGTTCTGGAAATTGCTGACCATCTTGAGAACACAGATTTCCCCCTCTCTGAGAATTCACTTTCAGTTGTTGTGTTCAGGCAAAAAGGAAAACATTCTTTCAGGATCTTCATAAATAAATTCCTAAATTTCTGCCCCACAAAGGCGTAGATTATGGGGTTGAGGCAGCAGTGACTGAACGCTATGGTTTCCACCCACTGTGTAGCCATGTGCAGGTCCTGTTCCCACTGACAGCTATTCATGTAACCGAATTGATGCAGGAACTTCAGGAAGATGACGATGTTGTAGGGCGTCCAGAAGAGGAAGAAAACAATGACCAAGACCATAAGTAGCCGGACAGCTTTGTGTTTCTTATGAGATTTCATAGCCTTCAAGATGGGGATGATGCGTGCATAGCAGAACACCATCACTGAAAGAGGAATTATCAAACCGAGGATGTTCAGTTCAATGTACGAGAATGATTTCCATACTGTCCCTTCAGGATTTTCCATTTTGCATGTCAATCCATCTGATCCATTCTTCACTTGGGAGAAAATGATGGTTGGCAGAGATGCTCCCAAGCTAAGTGCCCACATTAAGGAAGTCAGAGCTATGCTATATCTGAAAGACCTATGCTTGGAGATGAGGGAGGTATGGGTGTGGACGATGACAGTGTAGCGCTCCAGGGTCATGAGGATCATGAAGAAGATACTTCCATAGAAGCCCAGCATGTAGAATGCTGTCACTGCATGGCACATGAAGTCCCCGAAGGTCCACTTAGAGATGGCAGCGTAGTGAGCCCAGAATGGCAATGACATAAGGAAGAGGAGGTCAGAAATGGCCAAGTTAAAGAGGCACAGATCTGACATGTTGGACCTTTTGTGATACTTGACCAGAACACAAACAACCAGACCATTGCCAACGAATCCCAAAACAATGACGATGCCATAGAGGGTAGGGAGGAAGACTCGGCTGAAGGCTACTACGTTGGTGTTGTTGCAAGGTGAGAACCGGTTGTCCAGGGGTAGTTCGCAGTAATCGGGGTAGACGTCAACTATTAATGAAAAACAAAAGCATGGTCTCATTAAGAGAAATTGTATAAATAACTACAAACAATTTTCTTTTTTAAAAAAGGCGTAAAAGGCTAATGTGGGTTTTTCTGCATGGTTGCTATAAAAAAAAACCCTGCCAAACCTACTGGTAGTTTGGCCTATTAATCAATGATGCACACACAGGTGAAGAGGCAACAGTTTAAGTATTTTATTCTTTTTCCGGAGCACCATCTATTGAGAGCAACGGGTACTGTGAATTTCCTGTAATCTACTTTAAACAGCATAAAAGCACAAATGTCAAGCAGCCAGCAAGTTTTTAAAGTCTCAGTAAATTCATATTAAAGAATAAGAACTACATTGTCAGTTTTAGAAAATTACTTCATTTTTTACCAACTTGCACAGACCCGAGAGCTTTTAGACACACTTTACTAATCGTAGAAACAATAATGAATGACCACCAAGGGAAAAAAAATGAATTTTCACCTACTGTCGCAGTCCATTGTAGCTGTGTTTCAACATCCCAAGAGTGCAAGATTGTGAAAGAAACTATGTAGGCTGATACGTAATAACAGGCTGAGCTGTGATTTCATAGGGTGGAGCTTTTATCTTGTTGCCAGGACACTTATTCTCACTGTGAGGAGAAATCAGAAACTTGCTAATATGAAGTGTTTATAAACTTACATACATACCATAGTCAGAATCCACAAGCAATTTTATATAAATGAAATACAATTTTTTTTTTTTCAATTTTCTTTTTTTTACATTCATATTCAATTATTAAACCTAAGTTTAAGACCACAGTAATGACTGGTCTAAAGATTTACTTTCAGGTACAGGAGAGTAAAAAAATCCTTAGCATGGAGTGTTTAATGCTAAGTAATTAGAGAACAATGTATTTCAAAATTAAGTAATGATTCATCTTACTAGTACACAGCTAGGGCGCATGTTTGCTTTTGATTTTTTAATAAGGCGCGGCTGCGTCTATTTTTGTGAAAAGAACTGTACTATAAAGTATGTGACAGAGAAATCGGTTGAAAGCATTGTGGCCAGAGGAAGCAAAGCGTGGTGATGACTGGTAATAATACTACACCTTATTTCAATCTTGACAACTGCAAAATTTTCAAACTAAATAGCCTTTTTTTAACCATTCCTGCAAAATAAACTGTATAAATATATTTATATATATATCATTTTCTATACATCTTATCCATTGTTTGTCACAGGGAGCTGGAGCCAATCCCATCTGGTGTTTTGTGAGACACACTCACACCTATGGGCAATTTAGAGCAACCAATTGGCTTAATCCAGATGCTTTTGCACTGTGGAAGGAAACCAGTGCACCCAGAGGAAACCCATGCGGACACTAGGAGAGCATGCAAACTCCACAAAGAAAGGCCCCTGGTCGACCACTGTGCTTCCCTAGATAATATATAATTTATCAAATTTATATTTTAATAATTATTTGTAGACTCACAATTTTGTGATGACCTTTTTGGAATCTAAATATTATCCTGTGGCCTCAACAGATCATGACTTTACAAATTAAATGATTAAATATGCTTATTATATAAATAATAAAATGAACAATTTTTGAAATTAGATTAATGTAGTAACTAGCCGTAATAAAAAAGAAAGTAATCTCAAAATAGATTAGACGTTTATATTCATACTGTTTTCATCACAGCCAGGAATTATAGCTGATTGAATTTTCACTTATTAAACATCTGAAATCAGTATGACTTCTTACTGGTTGGACTGATGAGATTGAAATCTCCTGCTGTAGAATTGAATGAAGGCCCTAAAATCCAGTCAGGTATGGGTTAAAGAGCAACACTACAAGGTTGACATACTGAAGTAATATTTGGATATTTAAAGGGGGAAAAAACAATTAAAATTTTTATCACAGATTGCTTTTTTGCTTTGAAAAAACATGTAGTCACAAGTTTCCTCCAAGTTCATTTTTCTTAAATTCTTAAAGTGATTTCAATTTTACATCTTCTTTTAGCTGTGCTTTTCTCTCTTACTTCCCAAAGGGGAAAACACTGCATCGTGCCGCAGTATTGTTACTGCACATTTATTGTTAAAAACCTGAAGCTTGCCAAGGAAAAAGTGCAGGTTGAGTGAAAGATTATCACTTCAATGCTTAGTGATAATCCTGTGTTTAAAAACACTGAAGAAATTTCAAGAAACAAAAATGAACTCTGAAAATAATATCAATTGGATGTTGAAAGAAAACATTTCAAACTATGAGATTTAAGATTCAGGTATATTTTACTGTAGTATGTGCTTGGTTTCAGTGGTACCCATAATTGTTTTTAGTAGGAAAACATATCTTACAAGTGTAGCAAATTGAATTTTTTTGCTAAATAAACAGGCGGGGCCATGCACACGCATCCGCTCTAACTGAGCTCGTCCTGCTCTTAGTGTTCGTTTCACTCCCTTTACAATGGAAAAAATCTCTTTACACCTCTTATTCTGCTCATCTAATGACCAGTTTTAAAGTGGGTTTGTGCAGTTCCACAGAATAAGGAAATTACCAAGACAAAATTACATAACAACCCACATTTTCCTTATTAAGTTAAAGCTCACAAATGATTCATGCTGTTTCTCTTGAGGTCAGACCACTGACAACTGCACTGGAATCAGTAAGAATGAAATCTTCTCCATTGATTACATCCCACAAAGTCCATTTGTTCTGAAAGCTGTAGGCAAAGAAATCTACGCAAAGCTGTTATTATTATTTTTTAAATACAAACTGATGTTATTGATTGTAAATGTTGTAATACCACCAACGGTAGTGTAACGGCGGGAACCAGAGTGCCAAGAGGAAACCCACCCAACATATAACGGGGGAAAACACAAATTCTACAAAGAAAGGCACCAGTTGTCCAGTAGGTTCGAAATTAAACCAGCACCTGACCAGAGTATATCTAGTTATGGAATCTAGTTATTCCCCCCACACACACGCAAACACCTACCTCTGCTCTCCCTCAGCTACTCCTGCTCCTCATGCTCATCTCACTCCATTTACAAAAGGCATCTCTTTATACCTGTTACCTCATTATTCTCATTATTTGAAGTGGTTTGTATAGCTTTACAGAACATGTACAACCATTCCACTTGTTTTTAATAACAACATTTCAGTTTGTGAAAGAAAGATGTGCAAAGAAATCTGCACATCTGAAACAGGGACATGATAATGCATAGCCTCAGTTTAATCAGTATTTCCACACACTGACATTGACCATTCTTGGCCAGAGTCCACAGTACAACCCGGTGAAAAAAACATATTTCCTCTTGTAAAGCATTCAAGAGTCTGCCAATTTCATTACTGGCCCATGACTCACACAGCTTCCGAAGGTCTGTAGCGGTGTGTCACGTGTGCCATTTTAACCAACATTTCACTTACAGACATTTGTAAACCCTTTAGCAGTCACAGACATACAGGCATACACACACAAAAACAAACAAGTTTCTACTCATCCTAACCATGTCCAATCCAAAAATAATTAAATATAGCAGATCAGCAACTTTTCTTTCCCCTGGCATTGGGTAAATTGTATGACTGTTTGTCTGTTGAGACTAAACTTGCATGTGAAAACTCGACAGCGCCTAAAAGAATGTACAAGCTGTTAACTGGCAGGATGTATTATTCATTTATTCTTATTAAGTGTGTCATTCTTGTCATGAGCATTTTTGTCAGGACCTTATTTTCCTGTAACAGGACACCTTGGGTGCTATTTGTTAATGCAGTGTTCATTGTTGTTCTCTCCAACAAGTGGGATACCATGACATCATGTCAGAAAATTATCAACAGTAAATATCACTTTTACAGTCATTTTGCTTTACACTAGTTACACTGTCCAAACAAGTGAAATCGAAAAGACATAAATAAGATTTGATGGTAGGTTTCATGCGATAATGGTTGCAGTTTTGATTCGTTCTTTGTGCTGAAACTCACTGCGTGTGTGTGTGGGAGGTGTGTGGTCCTTCTGTCACTTTCAGCTGTTGTGAAGTGATTAAAAAAATCAGACAGGAAGCCATTCTTTCAGGCTCTTTACAATCAAATTCCTGAATTTTTGCCCTACAAAGGCATAGATTATGGGGTTAAGGCAGCAGTGACTGAACGCTATGACTTCCACACACTGCATAGCCATGTTCAGGTTTTGGTTCCACTGACAGGTGTTGAATTGACCCAAGTGATGCAGGAACTTCAGAAAGATGACTATGTTGTAGGGCGTCCAGAAGAGGAAGAAAACACTAATCAAGATCAGCATGAGCCTGACAGCTTTATATTTTTTCTGAGACTTCATGGCCATTAAGACAGGGATGATGCGTGAATAGCAAAACACCATGACTGAGAGAGGAACGATCAAGCCAAGGACGTTCAGCTCAATGTAAGAGAATGATTTCCATGCTGTCCCTTGTGGATATTCCACCCTGCATTTCCATCCGTCTGTTTCGTTCTTCAGTGTGGAGAAAATGATGGTTTGGAAAGAAGCTCCGAAGCTAAGTCCCCACATAAGCAAAGCCAGGGCTAGACTAGCTTTGACAGACCGGGGCTTAGAGAAGAGGGAGTTATTGATATGGACAATGACAGCGTAGCGGTCTACGGTCATGAGGATCATAAAGAAGATACTTCCATAGAATCCCAGCATGTAGAGCGCTGTCACTGCATGGCACATGAAGCTCCCAAAGATCCACTTAGTGATGGCAGCGTAGTGAGCCCAGAAAGGCAATGAGATAAGGAAGAGGAGGTCTGAAATGGCCAAGTTGAAGAGGCACAAATCTGACATGTTGTACCTTTTGTAGTTCCTGGTCAGGACACACACCACCAAGCCATTGCCAATGAATCCCACGATGAAGACAATGCTGTAGAGGGTAGGGAGGAAGACTTGGCTGAATTTCATTACCTTGGTGTTGTTGCAGACTGGGAAGTCATTATTTGAAAGGTTGTTGTAATCAGAATAGATATCAGCAGCTTATGTAAAAAAAAAAATTAAAAAAAAAATGAAACAGGGTTACATGGAAGAAAAAAAACTATTCAAAATGTCACTGGTGAAAAAGTGACAGTTATAAAGTTTTATTATTGTGCTGGACTGCTCTCTGTTGGCAGCTATATTGCTTAGTTTCAGTAATCTACTCTAGACAGTATAAAAGCACTCATGTCAAACCAGTCACAATGTTTTTCAAGACTCAATAATAAATTCAGAGCAAAGAATCAGAAACCAGCTCTATTCAGTTAGAAAGAACCCAGTGTCAGTTTAGCCCTGCACAGACAGAAGAAATTTTATACACAGATTGTAGCAATGAGCACCAAGCGGCTGAAAAATTAAAACAATCCACCTACATGCCACGTTGGGGTATATCGTCACTATGTCTCCTCGGCCCAAGAATGATTGGGAAATAAGCCTGTGCATGCTGATATATAGCAAGAAGCCGTAACAGAAGAGAAGCTTTCATAAGGTGGGGCTTGGTCTTGTTGCCAGAAGAGTTGTTTTAGCACCATCTGTAACAGCAAAAGAGACGCATGAAAATCCCAAAAAAATAAAAAATAAATTATATACACTACCAGTCAAAAGTTTCAGTGAAAAAAAAAAATTTTTTTTTCCACATTGTAAAACAATACTGAATACATATACTGAATTATGTATTAAACAAAAAAAGGGTAAAAAAAAAAAAAAAAAAAAAAAACAAACAAAATATGTTT
>JAQQZX010000033.1:3058865-3070084 GCA_030068355.1 Notoglanidium maculatum | reverse complement strand
GGCACCCTGGGTGACCCGGGGATCGAACCCAGGACCTTCTTGCTGTGAGGCGACAGTGCTAACCACCGCGCCGCCCTTTAGTAACATTAATAGTAATATAATTAATAATTGAGCAATAATCAATTTCTTTTTATTGGCTTGGACTTTTGGACCCCATTGAGCGTTCCTATATTGACCTGCAAAAACGGGATATTTAGAGACAGGGGAAAAAAACCCTCTGGTTCTTAATGGACCGTAGTAAGCATGCTCTGAAAAGCTCGCCTGACCACATCAAAGAAAACCACATCAAGTGCTTGGCAATTATTCCCGAAAACACTGCGCAAACACTGACGGCCTTTTCTGGGGATGAGGATCGTGTAAATATTGCTGTTTCTTTGAAATCACTTTCAAAACTAGAGACAATCAAACACATTCCACACAGAACCAGATAGCGCTGACTTGAGCACTTGTGACGGTACATGGATTTTCCATGATGCAAAGCCATGATAAAAGGATACAAGCCGATACAATGCCAAAAGCACTTTTAGGATTTCGCTTGGTTTCGTTGAAGCCATCGCCAGAGGAATCGGTGTATAATTGGTGTTTCTACAGGGGCCTGGTGCGTAGTAAATGGATAAGCCTTATATTTTTATTGTCTTCCAGTTAAGACACATTCGATAGGGATAAAATCAATTATTGAAATAAAGTTCTTCCATCAGGATATTTACAGCTAACATTTCCAGAGCGCCTCAACTCCCATAACGTGAGACCTGAGCCTTTCCACGGCTGATCAGAGCAAAAACTCGAGCCTGTCTGGCCATTCACCGAGTGACAAGCCCTTGACCTGATTTAGTTCCCAGCTCTATTTAAAGCTATTAACTGTGATTTTATCTGAGAATTGAGCAAGCAGATGTACGTTACGTGGAACGCACTCGTCCTGCGATGGCGTGTGATGGAACTGAACGAGATCACGAGTTCATTTAATATTAAAATGTTTCCCCAAGAGAACAAGCGCCGGTAAATTAATATTTTACCACATAACCTAGATCATATCATCGACCGTGAGGAAAAAAAGCGTGATATGAAATTTCATAAGACTGAATGGCATATCATGTTCTGCTGGATGTGGTGATTTTATAACGGTTGCACTATTTAAAAAAAAAAAAAAAAAAAAAAAAGAATGGAATGAAAGGAAAATAATTTCACGTGACCGTGGCTGTTGGAGCCAGGCTGCCATTTGGCACAAATCCATTCATTCATCTCTGAAGGCAGCCGTTTTACCACATGTGGCTGCTGTAAAAAGAGGACAGCTCTCTAAATCTTTTGAACTCTCTCTCCTCCTTGTGGTGAGTAATTGGTCCCAGGATACCACTGTGTGTTTGTACCTCATGCTTTCCATCTCCCTGGAGAAGGCCCTGTGTTTGTTCCAACTTTAAAGACCGCTAAAGCCCGGCATTGCGGGTGAAGGCAAGTGGGCGTGAGGAGCATCCAGTTGAATCCTAGCAGGAGTGTTTCTCTAAACAGACATTCTCAAGTGCCATCGACTATGTCTGCATATTTACTCAGATGTACCACATGCACACCCAAAGAATCTACAGGGTGTAAAAGGAAAAAAAGGAAAGCCCGCTTGTAGAAGGACCAGAAGGAATTAATTTCAGAATCACTGGATTACATTCCTTCTAAGGACGGCACATGCACTAATTTACCTCTGTAATAACGTCAGACATCCCCTAGTGAGCTTGCAAATTAATTGCCCCGGACAGTCGCAGGTTCGCTTCATCAGAGAGAAATGAAATATCGGTTCATTCAAACCAACATCTAGTTTTCTAAACACATATCGGATTGAATTAGTAAGGCACGTTCTGTACAATTCAAAGTGCTTTACATGGCAAAAAGCAAACTAAAAGTAATAAAGTAAAATAATACAAAAAGATATAAGACCTACATTATATATATATATATATATATATATATATATATATATATATATATATATATATAGATAGATATGTAAATAATTAAAAAGAGGGCAGCATGGTGCTGCAGTGATTAGCCCAGGGTGTACGCTGCCTTTTGCCGAAAGTCAGCTGGGATTGGCTCCAGCTCCTCTGTGACCCTTAACGGATAAGCGGTGTAGGTAATGGAAGGATGGTTGGATAATTAAAAAGACTTGCAAAGTGTTAAGTGTAATATATGTGCAGAGGGGAAAAAAAGGTGTTTTTCGTTGAGTTAAATGTGGTGAAATTTGGGGAATATCAGTTAGTTAGCAGGTCAGCCAGTAATTGTCATTCATATAGCCAGTGAGTAAATGGCAGTATTTCAGTCAGTCAGTAATAGACAGTCAGTAATTGTCACTCAGTAAGTCAGAATGTCAGTCAGTAATTCATTCAATCAATTAGTAGTTCAGTCAGTCAGTGATTGACAGTAAGTCAGTCAGTAATTCCATTATTCCTGTAGTCAGTCAGTTGTTCAGTCTGTCAGTAAGTTGTTCAGTCAGTAATTCAGTCGGGCAGTTAGTCACTAGTCAGTCAGTCTTTCTTGAAAAGGAAAGCCTAAGCTAGCTGTGTTCCCGGCATTCACCCTGTCATTGATTATTTTCCTCTAGCAGCACACCCCCAAGTGTCGTATTCATTACTGCAGGCAGGGATATTCATTTGTATGCACAGTGGCAGTGAGAACGTTTATACGGTTTGAATTGTAACAATGTTCTCACCTGTTCGCTATTAAAATGGCGCCACTTTTCATTGGTCAATCTGCTCATATGTCCGGAGCGTGAGGTCGGACACAGAAAACAACGAACGCCAGAATGTCCCCCTCAGATCCATCTGTCGTCTGAGTGAAGCAACGGTTATAGATCTGCAGCTGCTCAGGGTGTGGAGGGCCTTCAATCCCACCTTCTCGCTCTATCTGCGTGTAGAAATATAGGTTGCTAAGAGATCAGCATGTGTGCTAAGAGGCATGTGGCTCTGAGAGGCTCCAAGTAAAGGAACTCCCAAACACAATGCGACGGAAACGCGCAAGAGTCTCGGCTACTCCCGAACAAGTGTTGGCCCGTTAAACCTGATTTGTGGTGATGGAAGTGTGGGTCATATTCAGTGGTGTCAGCTGAAACTCCTGGCACTTTTAGATTTTGAAAATGGGGGGTGGAGACGCAGTTCGCGATTTAGTTAATTCAGCATTTTTCAGCTGTTAGTTGCGTTCAACTTTTAGATCAGTTAATTGAAACACAAAGCCTTCCACTGAAAATCGAGCCATTATGATTTGTTAAAAATCCTACAGGCCAGAGAGTTTTGACTTTTTTCTGGCATTAGTCCGGTCTGCAAGGTTCTTGTTAATGCGCTTAATCTAACAAGTCACTATTTCAATAGTAAATATTACAGGGACTTGTATGGTGGAAACTCCGTGAGGAGACATTTAACATTCTTTTGGAAGGAGTCTCCAGTGCCAGTACTTCAGCAGTCATTTTTCCTGCCTGGGAAAATGAGGAGTTCACACTTTGTGGGTTCTCAGGAACATTGCAAGACTTGGTAACTGCAAGTGAAAGCAAGGCTGAGTAAGGGAAGGACTGCTTGTAGCTGTTATAATGTACTAGTAAAGTTCGAAGAGGAAATAACTTGATTTAACGACTAACATAAATAGAAACAGATAAAAAGTATGACAAGGTTTATGATGAATAAAGCACTTTGGGACACGCTTGTTGTTTGTCATGTCTATACTCTGGAGTAGATTATTTCTATCCAAAATAGAACTGATTATATATATATATATATATATATGCCCATCTCTAGCGCTCATGTGAGTCATCATGCTTCCATTCTGGAGCAGCAATGATCTTCATGACACTTTTTAAATCATTCTGTCTGAGTCAGGGTGGCTACAACTGCCATCGTGGTGGCTATAATTGCCATTTCTTCCATAGTGCATGTTTATCCCATAGCCTTTTTTTTCCATTGCAGTCTTGCAAAGGAGAAGTTCCTCCTGTCTAGCTAGCCAGAGGAAACAGTGAATCATGATGTGGTTTTAATAGTTTGTCCTGTTGACTGAAGACTTTCAGTGGCGGTTCACTGTGATACAGAACATTTTGTTCAGATGTTAAAAAAAACACACACACAAAGGATTAATGGGCTCTAATAAAGCTGCCATTGTTTGTTCCTTGGCCGACTGTGTGCAGGTCAGCGTTTACGCTCCAGTTGCTTGAGGAGGTCAGATTTTCTTGTTTATTTGAGTCAGCACACATCATCTACTGTCATGAGGACGAGAAATCTTGTCATGAGACTTGCCTAGACTCATCGCAAATGGACAGACGGACCTATAATACTTGAACTTTGGCATCGTTTTATTTTTATTCCTTAGTTTTGAACATGGTGGATTTAAAGATCTCAGCTTCTGTACAATAACTTGATTAACTATTTGTGTAGTTGTTTTGTTACATGGCCTGTATGAGGCATTTTGACTTTTACTTTAGCATTGTTTAGTTTCAGTATTTGGCCACTGTATTTTGAATTTTGCTAGCTCTTGTATTTAAGTGTGGACAAAGCATCCAGGACAATATTTCATGTGTGGGTATTAGTTTTATTTATTCATATTTTCCCAGCAAACTAATAGGTAGGACCAGGACATTTAAAAAATATTCTACTCCTTCTTGACATTCATAAACCTTTTCATTTGGGATGTACACTACATGGCCAAAAGTACTATATGTGGACATTCATCCAAGTGTTTCTGCCACACCCATTGCTATGAGGTGCATAAACTCAAGAACATAGCTATTCAATCTCCATAGACAAACACTGTGAGTAGACTGGGTGGTTCTGAAGAACTCACTGACTTTCACTGACAAGAGCTCTTTCATAGTATGCCACTTTTGCCACAAGACAGTTTGTGAAATCTCTTCCCTGCTAGTTCTGCATTAGTCCACTGCAATGCTATTATTGTTCAACGGAAGCTCAGCCAAGAAGATGTAGACCTCACAGAACCGAGCTGCTGAGTGCTAAAGCACAGCACATGAAAAACGCCTATTCTCTGTTGCATCACTGACGACAACGTTCTAAACTGCTTCTGGAAGCGACATCAGCACGAGAACTGTACGTTAGGAGCTTCATGAAATGGCTTTCCATAGCCAAGCAGCTGCACACAAGCTTAATATCACTATGCACAATGCCAGGCATTAGCTAGAGTGGTGTAAAGCACACCGCCACTGGACTCTGGAGCAGTGGAAATGTGTTCTCTGGAGTGATGAATCACCTCTCACTAACTGGCAGTCTGATGGACAAATCTGGGTTTGGTGGGTGCCTGGAGAATGCTAGCTACCAGAATGCACCATGCCAACAGTAAAGTTTGGTGGAGGATGAATAATAACCTGGGTCTGTTTTTAAGATTCTTGGTTACAGTGGAAGAATAATGTCAATCCTGCAGCACACAAAGAAATCCATTTGCTTTCAACTTTGTGGCAATAGTTTGGGGAAGACCCTTTCCTGTTACAGGATTATAAGCATTGTGCGCAAAACGAAGTCCATAAAGACATCCCTCCCTCCCACCTTCCCAGTCTGTGGTCCCCACCTCCCTCGAGGCATCCACCATAATTCCTGTCCCTAAGAACACTGTGGTCACCTGTCTGAATGACTGCCGCCCTGTTGCACCGACATCAGTAATAATGAAGTGGTTCGAACGTCTGGTCAAAACCCACATCTGCGCCTCCCTTCCAGACAGGGCCACGGAGGACGCCATCGCCTTGGCGACACACACTGCTCTCACCCACCTGGAAAAAGGGAATACATATGTGAGAATGCTCTTCGTTGACTACAGCTCGGCATTCAACACCATCATACCTTCAAAGCTCATCTCCAAGCTTGATGATCTCAGACTGGGGACATCCATGTGCAGATGGATCTTCAACTTCCTGACAGGCAGGCCCCAGGTGGTGAGAACTGGCAGCCACACTTCCTCCTCGCTGAACCTGAACACGGGCATACCACAGGGCTGTGTGCTCAGCCCCCTCTTGTATTCCTTGTTCACTCATGACCGTCTCGCCAAATACAACTCCAACATCATCAAGTTTGCTGATGACACGACCATCATGGGTCTCGTTACACACAATGACGGAACCACATATAGGGAGGAAGTGAAGGCATTGACCAGCTGGTGCCAGGACAACAACCTTCTTCTGATAGATGATGATAGTGGGCTACAGGAGACAACAAGGGGACACACACGGGCCCATCTACATCAGCGGTTCCTCGGAGTGAACATCACTGAGGACATCTCCTGGAAAACACACACCGACACCGTGGTCAGGAAAGCTCGCCAGCGGCTCTACTTCCTGAGGAGGATGAAGACGTTTGGCATGAATGCCAGTATCATCTCAAACTTCTACAGGTGTGCTTGCTTACGGGCTGTGTTACAGTATGGTACGGGAGCTCCTCTACCGACACCCGGAAATCACTACAGAGAGTAGTGGAGGAAGCGCAGCACATCACTGGCAAGTGCCTCCCTGCCATTCAGGGATACATCTACCTCCAACGATGCCTGAGAAAGGCACACAGCATCATTAAGGACCACAGCCATCCAGCACGCCAACTGTTCTCTTTGTTACCTTCTGGAAGGCGATACAGAAACATGGCTGCACGGACTACCAGACTTAAGAACAGCTTTTATCATCAGACTCTTTAACTCCAGCAGCTAAACATCCCACAGTGTACTGGATACCAACATACCACTAAACTGCTTTTCCTGTCTGCAATGTCAAGTAGTACTTAATTTGTCACTTACTACTTAACTTGACACTTTACCCCAATGTGCAATTACTGTTACTTGCATTCGTCACTTGCGCAATACTGGTGTCTGCACTACACCCCTTATTTATGACTTTGTACCCTCCCCTTTTCTCCTTATCTTCTAATTTTATGTTCAATTCAATTGTATAGGCCTCCATTGCTGAGACTTGTTTCTTGTTTGCACTTTCGTCCAACACATTTCATGGTCATGTTGACCCTGTGTTAGCATACATATGACAAATAAACTGAACTGAACTGGTTTGATGAGATTGGTGTGTTCCTAAACAGAGTTTAACCTCAACCCCACTGAACACTTTTGGGATGAATTAGAACGTCATTGGTGAGCGAGGCCTTCTCGGCCAACATCAGCGCCTGACCTCACAAATGCCATTTTGATTAAATGGGTGCAGATTCCCACAGACACACCCCAAAATCTTGTAGAATGTCTTCTGAGATGAGTGGAGGCTGTTATATCAGTGTAATCAAACCAAAACATGGGACTGGCCTGTACAGTGTAGCTTTTTTTGGGCTGGGTAACTCTTACTAATTCTAATTTAGATTATACATAAGAGCTACACAGGTTTTATCAGAATACTAAGCTACTAAGAAAATGTACTAAAATTGGCCTGTGAAATTATTTTTGATATTGCAGTAGTGTTCTTCAGTTTAAGTAGGAAACGGTGCCAGTTTCTGTTCCGTGTCACACATCGATAAAGACGTTGCAATCTGATCCAGCTAGACTGGTAATTTTGCTTTTACCTCCCACTTTGCAGATATGACATTTGAGAGGACAATAAAGCTTTGAACCAAATTAAATGATGGTGAAAGATTAGTATCAAAGAAGAGCTTAAATTTCAATTCACAGGTCGATTGGTTGGGACTGTTATGTTGTCAGTTCGCACTTTTGAAGACGAAGTTTGACGCACCGACAATTATGTAACAATATATTGTGCGAATACAAATGTGTTTTTTCGTCAACTACTGCGTTGTCGAATATTATGAGGACGAACAACACTTGACACGTCTGACTGGTAGCTTCATACTAATTTTTACCAAATTAGCTACGCGTATAAATTTTCTGGTGTTCGTGGAAACCAGGTGGATTAAAAACCCAACACTCCTATATAAAGCTGCTTCTTCCCTTGTTTTGCGCACAGTGCTTTAAGCAAAAAAGGTGCAGGCAACCTAATCTGTTACATGTACTCCGAGGCAGAAAGTTGAGAGGTCCGTGAACTTTCGTTTGTAGAAAACAGGCAGCTTTGTTGGGGGTTTTTTTGTAACATGAAGTGTAGCCAAATGACCACTCCAAATCCTCCTGCAACTTCTTTCAAGTCAGGCGTTTCCTTTTTTTTTTTTTTTTTTTTTTTTCTTTCTTTCTCCCTCCTTGAATGAGGTATTTGGACACGCTGTCATTCCAGTTCTTGCCTTTTGTAAAAGTGCATCGCTGTGAGCTTTGAAATAAGAGCTTTTATCCACAGGAGATATTATAGGCTATGTGTGTTGCATAGGAACATGTACAAAAGAGCCAAGGCGCAGATGATTTTCATTTAGGTGGATGCCTAAATAATAATCAAATCGGAGAAATGCAATCTAAAGAAGTCTGAGTGTGTTGTGGATTTGTGTACAAGTATGAAAATATGTATATATGAAATGATATGATATCAAGCTCTCGTCAAGCTGGCTTTTGATACTAATATTCGATATTTTACACGGGAGGACAAATGAAACAAAAAAGCTTATCCTAAAAGTCACATTTTAGTTCCCTGGAAAACTAATTGACGAGGCTAGGAAGTGGTAGCCAATATCATATAGCGAGTAAGTTAGCTAATTAGGTGCATTAATACAGAATCTTGAATGGAGTATTTAAGCCAAAACCTAACGAAGCAGAATTTAACGATGCTTCCACTCGAACATGCCTTATTTAATGCTTCATGACCAGGTGAATTAGATGAGGGAAGTCCTCAAACTTTGAGGAAAACAGACTACATCTATAGCAGGCCGGGAGCATGGGTTTGGGTGCATCCTGTTCGGCCGACCCGACCTAGAGAGAGATCAGAGAAGAAGGAGGATGAATTTGGGTCGCGGAATGAGCAGGAAAGCACTAATCTTTTAATCAGGTTAGTCATCTAGCACAGAGTTGACTATCCCGTAGTTATGCAGATTTGCTAGCTTGGCTGAATAGTAGGGATTTATCAATACCGATACTGGTATCAGACATCTTTCTTATTTATGGTTTTTTATTAAAAGCTATGGAAACACAATGAAAGCAGACTCCTCCCCAAGAGTCCTGAAAACCAAGCAGTCTAACTTTAAAAGGCCGAGCAGATGCATTAGTAACCCAGTCGCTGTGTGTTTTGGGAGTGCCAGCTGGGAAGCTGAGAGTTTCCTGCTCTCCCACAGGACCCGGCTCGAACCTAAAAGGCTCTTTGTTGGCGGTGGCGCGCTACCCGACCAGACACCGAGTTTGAGACAAGAGCACATTCACAACGTCTTATCCTGTCAACACCGGAGGTGTGGCGAACTACATATATCACAGCACTGACGCTTCCAAGTCACCTTCCTAGATACCTGGATGTAGACGTAAAGTGTAACCGTAATAATCATTGTTTCTGGAGTTTCTTAGTACACCGTTTCATATTCACTTGATTCAACGGTAGAGGGCATTTCTGCTTGCACAACAAGGTTACAGAGCAGGAGAATGAAAACTTTATTAATAATTAGCAGGCCGAGTTCAAGGTCTACACGCCATGGCACATTCACGTGTTTTCCATCTCACAGCAGACCGGCAGAGTCGTCTTCGCTCGTCCCGGATTACTCCCTCCTTTTGTATTCCTAAATGCCATCGCATGCAGATGGTCTTTCGGAAAGCAGCGACTTTTCAGCTGTGACGTGAGTCTGCCGATTCTGTTTCCCGCTAATATTTGCCTTGAGCAGCTTTGCTTTGTTAAAAGCAACAATTTAGGAGTATGCGGTTCGAACAGGCGATTTGTAAGACTGCAAAAGAACGTCTTGCCGTCATCGCGACGTGGGAATGACTTACACTTGCTCTCTTTCGAGGTCTCAAGCGTGAAAGTGAGGAATTGCAGGCTTTTGCAGGTCTGTCTCAAATTGGTATATTGCCTGGATTTTTGGTTGATTTAGTAGTCTTAAAAAATCAAGTGGAAGTAGCTACTCCACCAAGCAAGTTAACGCTCCAGCGGGCCCAAGTTCATCTTTCGGTTACCTAGAAACCCAATTAAGCAGGATAAATTACTGATCGCGTACATATTGTAGTAAGATGTAGGCAACTAATTTGCTTGAAAGTGCATTAGTTAATCTGATTATGTAATTATCAACCCCCCCCCAAAAAAATGAAGATCCAGGCACTTTGTAAATGAGCTGAATCATATATTCCAGCCTCAAAGCCTTAAAATGGTTGAATTTTAAAACCAGGATTCATACAGCTGCTCGGCGTGTTTAAGTTGTGGGTTCATTATATATACATCCAGTTAAAAAATCAAGCATTGTCCAATTTTTAAGATTACGTGTCGACTCGGCTACATCCACAGAGATAATATAACCAATAAAAGATATCAGTATACCCATGATATCTCATTAAAGTGTAGTGATGTAATTTATCACGCTATCAATATTCTAGTCCTATCACCCATCCCTTTTCCTTCTTGAAGGTGCTTGTTGCTTGTGTTGTAAAACGATCTTGTCATTGGCCTTTATATGGAAATCCAGGTGATATCAAGCTTGTCAACTTGGATCTACACTCATAAAAATACCTGTTTGATGACCGAGAGAAACTGTGTCCTTACGGTGAGAATTCTTGACAGTCAATTGTTTTTAATATGAAGAAATGCGGCGTGCAAGTTATCTGATCTTGTGGTGTAACACGAAGCATAATGCTATGTATCTGTTAGGGCGTTTCCATTCATGTTTTATGAGAATTTCGAGAAAGATTTTTATTCTTGGATGAGGTGAAAAAGTTGGTCTACCAATAAAGGTCTGTCTTTTTATTGTGTAGCTCGTGACTGTGTATAACTACCAGGTTTACTGCTGTTTGACCCACCGTGAAGCCCTGATCCTGTAAGGGCTTGCTAAATGGATCATATTCAGTCATGCGAAACCTCAATCTGTTCGTCTTTCTCGATTGTGCAGGAGGAAAATGAAGGCACGTGCTCCGCCTCCACCCTCCGCCCCCCAGCCTGCTCCTCGCAAGATCTTCCGCAACGCCATCCCCGATGGAGGAGCAGCACCCGACACCAAGGAGAACGTGGCACAGAGCACTGTGGACCTCCAAATCACGCTGCCTAACGGATACGGGACCCTGGTCAATGTGGACGGGAGGTAATTATTATCTAATACTAAGTGAAAAGATTTTGGTCCAATGAATTCGGCCATCAGCACTGTCGCGTCACAGCAAGAAGGTCCTGGGTTCGATCCCCGGGTCACCCAGGGTGCCTTTCTGTGTGGAGTTTG